>CM021101.1:860616176-860727437 GCA_007115665.2 Sequoiadendron giganteum
ATCATCACTATATCTACATTTTATTTTTCTATTTGGAACTTAATTAAGAATCATTTGTTAAGGGAATCTAAGCCCTAACATTCCATGTTAGGATCTTCATTGCCTCCTAAGGGAGGGGTTTCATCCCTTAGCGTTTAGCAAAAAAAAATTACACTTGTGATTATTCTCTTGGGAAAGTTCCTTTCTCTTTTCTTATCTTACATCCTTTTTTTAAATTTTTAGTGCTTGTGTTTATTCCCAACATTTGAGAGGCCATCTATGATATGCATCTGGTGTTGGTAATTCTGATTTTGTCATACCCTTCTTCTTCCTCATGGTCTTCCTCGAAGTTTATCCTATTTTCCTTGGTTGACTTCCCCCTCCCTTTCCCATTCGTAGTTGGGGTAGGAGAATTAGATGTAGGATTCTTCCCTTTATTTCCTTTTTCCATGAATGATTCCCTAGGTGTCTTGGTCATCAAATCTTCATGTAATGTTTGTGGCTTGATAAACTGGGGAGACACCAATTCAACCCCCATGCAACTTTATTTCGTTTGCTTGTTCTATGTTCCCTCTTGTGTCACCAAAAAGTGTAGCCTTGGTACTTTTCCAGGATTCTAGACCTCCATTCCATCTCTCTTTAGCCTCCAAGTTCATACCTTTTATTGCATAATTTTATGTTATAGTTTGTTTACATTTCTTAGTTCATTTTCATATCATAATGTGTTTTCCAACATAGTTGCATTCTCTAGGCTTTGCATTACTAGTTAGTTTCTATTTCCATTTCCATCATTTAGGACACATTCGCACACACCTCACAACCCTTAATCCTTTGAATGAACTCACCCAAAAAGTATATCATTAGGTTAAAGAGAGTCATTTACAAACCAAGTGCTCCTAGGTGAAAAAACTGAAGGGGCCTATTTGGGGAATCCTCTTTCCCTTTTAGCATATTATCTTTTTGGTGGTTCATTTTGGTGAACCCGATGTCCTTACACCCTTCCTTTCTGGTTTAGATTCCATCATTATCCTAGGATTAACTTGCATTGCATGTTGCATTAACTAAGTTGCATTCTAGGGTTTAACCTTTACATTAGTGAAAGTGCATAATAGGTTGCATTTTTGTATCTTAGAACATTACACATTTCTAAAATTTTGTATTTTCAGCTTAATATCTCTATCATATAACATAGAAACCACCTGAATACATCAAAATATTCTGAAAAATATCTAAAAAATCACCAGAAGGACTAGGTCACCACCCTGGGCGACCTAGTCCCTTCAAGCTTTTGAAACTACCATTTATAGAGTTAAAAACCCTATTTTAAAGCTTTTATTTTGTTCCATTGCCTATTTGTATCTATTATGCCTTGCATAACCACCCCATCTTTTGCCTTGGTCAAAATGGGTCCCCCTTTATGGTTTTTTCTCCTTGGTCATTTTTCAAACAAAGTTTGGAGTCTTTCTTTTTCAACACTTTGTTTTTTTCTTTGGTTTCTTCTGTCAGAATCGGAATCAGAACCAAATTGAGTTTTAAAAATTCTTTTGAATCTCGTTTTGATTCCCATCCCAATAGTTTTCTTTTTCTGTTGTTTGTTTTGTCTTTATCGGAGCCGGAGCCGGAGCCGGAGTGGAATTTAAGTCCGAATTTATTTGAAGTTTCAAAATCAAATACCATTCTGCCTTCGCCTCCGCTTTTTGGTCTTTTATTTTGAACTAGGTTTTTATTTTAAGTTTTCTCATTTCGATCTTTTTATTTTGTTTCACTTTCTTTTTTGTTGGAGGAACCGGATCGGAACAGGAACCAAGTTGGAAAGTTAAAAAAGTTTCTAAATAATTTTTTATTCCGATTCCGCTCCCGTCATTTTTTGTGGTAGTTGACTTTACTGAAGTCACACTACAGTAATGAGCCAGTTCCTTCTGCAGTTCTGACTCCACTTTACTCATTTATTGCATTAATTACAGGTGCCATGCACGCATGAAACTTCAAGTTTTTACCTTAATTAGGGATTAACGCCTAGTTACCATTATTGTTAAAGAGATTGAAGAGTGAACCAGAGTTGCAGTGGAGCTTTTGTGCAAGTGAATCGATTGAAAGAGAGACTGTTGCATGCAGATTGCTTCAGGAACTTAACCTATTTATTTGCATTCGAGGTAGGGTTTTCTATTCTTGTTCTTCTTTTTATTTTCACATTTCCCATTTTTGTTCATTTTGGATTGTTTTGCTTCGGGTGAATTCGTCATTCTCTGTAAGTTCGTATGTTTTGTTTTTCTTTCTCTTTTGTTTAAAGTTTTCTTGTTTTCATTTTTCTTTTGTTTCTAGTTTCTTTGTTTTTAACATGGTCGTTTTCACGTTTTAACCGTGACCACATCGTGGTGCCCTAGTTTTTAAATGCATAGGTTAATTACGGTTTTTATAGTGAGTAGGGTTTGGTAAATCATCGTTTTTACTTAGGAATCTTGTTTTGCATTCAGTCTAGTTAATTTAGAAGGGTTAAAGTTGTGCCCTAGTTATTTGAAATTGAGGGTTTTTATTTTAAGGTTTTGATGCATTTTTGTGTTCGTGTTTTTAATTTAAATATGATGCCCTAAAAGTACATTCGCCTCTCGGTCATATGGGGATGGTCTTATTAGGCTATATTTAAGCCCCCTTTCATTTTGATATAACCTAGTCCTTAAATCATGAAGTTATTTATCAAACTGTTAAAATCACTTATGACATCATGATTGTTTTAGGCGGAAGTGGGATCGGAATTGATCTAGACTTTGAATCATTTTTTCCAATAAGTATTGATTCTATTTTCATCCCATCTCTGACTCTGCTTACAATAAGAAGCATTCTTTCAAAATAGCGATAACCTAGGTGGAAGCGGAACCGAAACTGAATGTGGAATTAGAAAATCTAAATGAAACCAAATCAGTTTCCATTCTAGTTCCGGTTTTGGTTACCATTCTAGTTCCGACTCCGGTCCCGCTTGTTATTACTGTAATCTTAATGATGACCTTGGCTTTGAGCCTGACAATTTTTTAAAAAGAGACTGCTTAGAATGTTTTTATGTTTGGTTTCACCTCCGATATATATATGAAGGGTAAGGTTTTAAGGCATATTTTGGGATGTTTATTCAAGGATATAATTAGAGGCTTTGTTGTAGGAAAGCTAAAAGATGTCAGGAGTATCAGGGGAATCTTCCCAAAGGAATCGACCTGTAGAAACATCAAAGGAAGCAACTAAGCCTAAGAAGATTAAGCTAGAGTAGCTACCTTATACCTTGAGGTATAATCATAGGGGTCCTATTTTCACTACAAGAAAAGTGGAATCTGATTGGTCTGATATAACTAACACCAATCTAGGCTCATTTAATCTCGAGGAATTATACTCAGAAACCTTTATTGAGGATGGATCAGGGAGAACTAAAAGAATACTTGAGTCTGGCTTAGCTCACAACACTGTGTTTCCGCTATCTATCCAATGCTCGGAATTAATCATGACAGCAGGAGGAGCTTACAACTTGGCCCCTAGGAAATGTATGGATTCACAGGATAATGTGATCTTTGATCTAACTCCCCAAATTTTTGAGCAGATGTTTAGTGTCTTGGATCCAAAGAAACTGGTATAGTTAAAAGAGGCAGATGCTTTAGAGAAATATAGCAAATACAAGGAGGCCAACAAGGCTCACTTGAACAAGAAGTGGTTGAAAATAGAGAAGAATTCTCTGACAAAGCTCCATGATCAACCAAAAGGGCAGACTTTTACAAGGAGGTATCGGAGTTGATAATGATGTTGTCTAGAGCTTTTGGGAAGAGGGATGCATTTCATTTTAAAGAATGGATGTTTCCGTTCATTCAAACAATATTTAATGGCACACAATAGTTTGATTAGCCTATGATTGTCTCAGATGCCATTCATGACCAATTAACTACAATAATGGAAATCAAGAGCTTTTTCATGACTTCTTATGTTATCTATGCAATGGCTAGAGGAGGTATCTTTCCAAGTTTGAATAGAGTGGGAATATTGGGAGAAGTTGATGGAAAAAGGAAAGTATGGGATCATTATGATTAGTTATCTCTACAAGTGTTTGAAACACAATTTAGAAGGGTTAATGATACATTCTTATATGTAATCATTAACTGTCTTAATGGAGATGTGGGGTATAGATTGAGCCAAGAAGCCATGGCCTTCATCACGAAATGGGGATGTTGGTATATCCAATACCCCAAGTTCACTTATTTTAGGCTGGCTGGGTTTGAGGGTCATCCTCACTTACTTCCAAGGTGTTGCAACAACAGGATGGTTCTAATGGAATTTGTATATCAAGCCCTGGGGGTCAATGTCCGATTTGGGTTGAAGCACAAAACAGGTTGTCATAAGTTTCCCATGCAATTGGATGAATACAACTGCCAACATCTTGTGGGAGCTAAGGTAGTTTGCAGTGAATTGATACATCTGAAGCTAGGTTTGTACACTACTCGAAAGAACTTTGACCCAAGGAAGAAAATGAATGCCTTTCTGCCTTCAGTTTTTGATAAGCATTTCAACCCGTTAGAGGATTTATGGAGTGATCTTCAAGATGAGTATGACCTCAGGAAAAGGAATTATGAGAGGTTACCCATCTCACTCATGGTAGAATTTGGGATCAAAGATGACGTCCCTGATACATTAGTAGATGATGGAGTTGTGTTGGATCTATCATATGAAGCATTGAATATTGGCACCAAAATCTTGGATCCGGTGGACTGGGATGGTGATGAGACCATTGATATCAAACAAATAGGGAGGCTAGTCTTAGATAGAAGTATCCACTGGGTTGTCCTAAGAACCAAAGCACCTCAGGGACCGGCTCCTAAGAAGGGGAAGGGATACAAAAGAATCAAGAGGAAATTGCCTTCCAAGGAGCCATTGGAATTCTTCCCTCCTGACATTGAAGAGATTGAGCTTGAAGCCTCTACCGAGGAGTTACCTGGAGCAAAAGAGGGGGATGCCCAAATAGGACCTATGGTTTCAACATCAGCAATAGGTGAGTCATCTTCTCAATCCCCTCTTACAGAGCAAACAGGTGGAGAGATGCCTAAAGGAACTCTTCATGGTATAGCTGAAGCGTTCAAAGGAAAAGCAATGGAGCAGGAGATTCATGATGTTGAAACAGACTCTGATGAGACCTTATCAGAGAAGGATGCAGAAGAAAATATGCCTCTAGAAGAGGATACTGAATAGGTGCTGACAGAGGAGGATCAGTGGGCACTGTTTGAGGAAGCAAAGAAGGCTTCAGATGCTCAAGAACATGCAAAGGCAATAGAGAAGAAAAGGGCAATTGATGCTAAGGCACAAGCTAATGCCTTACTTCACCAGCAATAAATGGAAGCTAAGCTAAGGGCTGATGAAGTGTGGAAGCAACGAAGGCAAAGGGAGCAAGAGCTCAGGATTAAAGAAGGGAATGATAAGCTAGAGTTAATACAAAATTCATAATCTAGAGGAGGAAAAGGCAAAGCAACGAAGGGAAAGAGAAGTTCTTGTGGCCAAATTGAAACTTGCTAAAGAGGGCTATAAAGAGAAAGAGGAAGCAAAATGAGTGCAAAAGGAAAAGGATGCTGAGGAGCTGGCCAAGCAGCTATAGAAAGAAAAAGAAGATGTAGATAAAATTAAGGCATTGGAGGAAGAGAGAAACCAGGAACTTGAGAAGAAAAGATTAGAAGAAGAAAAGTTGAAAAAGGAAGAAAAAGACAAGAGGATATAGGATTAGAAAGACAAAGAAGAAGCTAAAAATCTTGCACAAAAAGATGTAGAGGGAGAGCAAAAGAATGTATAGGAGGTTGATTCTCAGCCTAAAGTGAATATGGTTCAACATTTATCATCTAGTACTGTTGCTTCTTCTTCAACTATAATGACCACTACTCCAAATGCTCCCACTTGGTTGAAATTGGATCTTCAAAAGAGATCAGTGACACCCTCATAGCCTCTCAATTGGGAGGATATGGTGAAGGAAATTGAAAAGGAAAGGAAAAAGAAGAAGGCCAAAATCCTACATTCCACTAGACTCATAGATGCAGGAGAAATTATGGTTGAATGTTCCATACCAATGATGGACAAGGATGTAGGAGACATGCAATTGACTGATTACCAGTTGGGCACTATTAACTTGGGGAGACCCACAAGGGATCAACAGATGAACTTGATAGATGTGGTAGCATCATCCACTAAATCAAGAATGATGAAGGATAAGCAGAGGAAGGATGAGCTTAAGGCTCAATTAGATCAATTGCATACTTTCTTAAAGAGTGTTTCTACTCCGAGGTCACAAAAAATTGCCACCATTGAAACACCAATTTTTCTTAGCAAGAAGGAGGTGGATGATTTGGTAAAGGTAAGGAGTAAGGCAAAGATGTTGGATAGGTGGACTAATAAGATGAATCAGGAAATAATTGAGGTGTTGGACAACAATTTTGAGGTTCACAAAATGATGGAGGATTTAATAGAGGAAATGAATCAGTATGTCAAAGTATTGGGAGAATAGGAGGAGGAGTGAAAAGGATATAGTCAGAGGTTGAAGGAGGTTAGTAAATTTCCAAAGCCCACTCTTCTAGAACAGTCAATACTTGAAGAGGACAGTAAAGATTTCTTGGAAAAGACTTCTAGCATACTTCGATTTAGGTCTAGCTTTTTATATAAGCATAAAAATGAAGTTCAAGATTCTATCAAGGATTTGAATGAACAGTTTGAGGAGCTGGAAGCGGTTATTGCTATCATAGTAAATGTTAATATACCGGTAAAGGAGGGCCTACATTTGAGCCAAATAAAGTAGAAATGGGATGATAGGTTTAAAGAGGTCATGCAAAAAGGAGATGATGGAGAAGATCTGTTGTTAGATCGGTTAATGGATATTAAAGAAGAGATAAGGGCAGCTAAGAGGGAGTTAACAAAGCTAAAAGACATGAGAGGATTTTCTGCTACGGAGTTAGAAAGGATCAAGTTTGAAGATAGCTGGGTTGATGGGCCGGATTTGAAAATGCTTCAACAAGTCTTCTCTAGTTACGATGAGTACACTACAAAGCAAATTGTGCATGCATAGTTGATTCTCTCATGCATGCATGGATTTCTTCTTTTCTCCGCATGCAGGACTGATAGTCTTGGAGGTGCTTGGTTTTATTTTCTCTTCTATCTTCTTCTCTCCAGTTTTACTGAATGATCAAAGTGGGAACTAGAGATCAAATTGATCTAAGTTTCCAAGAAGACTTTAAATTCCTAAAAAGGTGGATCAACTTAAGATAGAAGGGACTTCAGATTTTTTTTTTACATCTATAAATACCTTTTGGGTATCATATTGTAAGGGTTGGTTGATGAGAATAAGATTAGCCACCTGATAGTAGGAGATAGAATTTTTCATAGTTTTTACAGAGATACTTTGTTACTTTATTTACTGTTGAATATAATTACAGGTTTTCACAAAATATGGTGTTATAATTGAGTTTATTGGATAAGGTTAATGAATTATAGTCTATCTATATGCCAGTGATTGTGCTAAAGCATGAGTGTTTCTTATGTGATGAAAATCATTAGAAGGAACCAGATTTAAATATTATTTCATTAGATTATCTGTGAATTGAATTTATTGAAAGTTTGTTGATCTATGATCTTGGCAATGAATGGGAGTGTGTTCTTTTGGAAACTTTGAAATATTTATGATGTGTGATTGTGATGTTAAATTAAGCACCTTAGATTCATGCAATAGTATGGATTGTTCTGTAAATTGCATCATGCTATGATTTTCTTGATCTGTTGGAAGAACATTCATTTGTTGAAGATATATGTCTGGATACTAGATAAATTTTATTCATGTTTTACTGATGTATGCCTTGATCTATCTTTTTCTTTTATTTAAAACCCCTTTTTTTTTATTAAGAACAATTTGATGAATAAGTCATTGCTTGCATTCCTTATTACCAGCAAAGGCCCCTTGAATATTATAGTTGTATGGACCAATTGAGTGACACCAGACAGTTGAGAACCAACTACCAGGACCTTGGGAGTTAGGATACTATATGTTGTCTTTCTTTTTCAGGAGAAATAGGATAGAGATATTTTGTTTAACGTTGTTTGTGTCATTTTCACCATCAACAGTATCAACTGTTTGTGTTTTTGTTACATGTATTTTATTATAATTATCTTAAATTAACTCATTTCATGCATTGCTTAGTTTCAATTTTGCATATACTACGTTTATTTTTCAGATTGTTGCATAATATAATCAATAAATTACATTGTTTAAAATCTGAAAATTGCATTTAATCTTATGCCTTTACATTGCATTTTAATTAAATACATAACTTATGTTACATTTTCAATAGCATTCATGGTACTTGTGGATAGCATTAGGTTATTTTCATTTGCTGCATTAATTCCTAGATCATTTAAATCAAAATCTTTAGAAAACAAAAACACCACTTTCACAACATCATATGCACCCACTAACAAACTTAGAGATAGAAATCCCTTTATTAGTGATGACTTAGACATGTTAGATGAATCCCTTGCTGAATTCATCTCTTCTAGCTCATCCACTAAAGCTTTGACGAATAAGGATGCAAACATCGATAATCATGGTAATCATAATTTTTTTCTCATGATATCTCTCCCATTGGCGACAAAGGTATCTTAGAGCAAGAAGACACAACCATTGAGGATAATGATGGTCTTTCTTGTCTTCCTCATCCCCCTTCCCCTTTGCACAACATTAAACAATAAGAAGATAAAAAAATTATCCCCTTACCTAGTCTCTATAACCATGACCCTCAAACTTGTTCTCCTCATATCCCTCCTCGATGCAATGAGGATAGATTGATGTTAGAAGATTTACCTATTAAAATTCATGAGACTCTTGACCATCCCCTCCCTCATGCTCCCACCCTTTGGGATAATCTATTTGATAATCATACTGGTCCTTCTCTTGATGCCTCCCCTACCTCTCTTGAAGCCAGCTCTCCTACTAGGGTAGATAGTATGGAATAAGAGAATGAGACCTTTGACAATCAAATAGAACCCTCTCCTCTCCACCCCATCATTGGTCATTCCCCTACTTCTAACAAAGTCATTTTAGAAGAACCAATCCTTGAATTTCAAGAACATGTGGCTTGTAGTTCTCCTAAAATATCTCCTCCTAGGGAGGATATCATGATGCAAGATAAGGATAACATTGACTCTCCTTCCCAAGGGGATGTTAATATTATTCAACCTAAACTCATCCTTTATCCCCCTTCAAACAAACCCAAACCTAAATTTACCCTCTACACACCTCAACATAATGTGTTGCAGCAATTGATTCATAATGCCATTGCTCATACACATTACACAAGAAACAACCTGTGCTCACAACAATCAACCTCCCCATCCTTACCTTCATCTCCTCCCATCTTTCAAGATTTTGTCTCTAAAACCCTAAGGTCAGCCTATATGGTGTTATTTCAAGAAAATTAGGGCATAAATTCTATAAATAAGGGGTTTTCCCCTCATTTTGACCTAATTCCATTCATTCTAAACCCTTACTAGTTCATTCACTCACCTCTCATCCACCATTATTATTCTCAAGCAAGCTAGGGTTTCTGCATTCTAAGTGAGCAAGACACTTTTCTGAAGCATTCAAGGGCTGATTTTTTTCAATTACATAAGATCATTCATCATGGAAAGGTATTAGCTCCATAATTTCATATTTCATTACATTGTTTCTTCATTTGATTTGATTATCTATAAAGGGGCTTGACCAAGGCAAGCCTCCATACTTTAACAATCAACATTTCTTCTTCCTTATTTGTGTGTTTGTAGATTTAGGTATTTTGCAAGTTTGGAAATCATTCAAGAGTGGATTGAAGACTTGTTGGAGATACCTCCTTGTTGGTTAGGTTAAGAATCTACACAAAAAGACACCTACAGACTGAAAATCAAGGTTTTAGATCCGGACACTTGGAGAAGCGGAAAGTGTTGACCGAGACCTCCATATTCCACTTTCAAACTTCTCGAAAGGCTGAAAGAGACTTGGACCTTTGGGTTTTATATAGATCTAAGTACCCTTTTGGTAGAAACGAGTTTCGACAGATTTTCACAAAAAAGGACTAGGTCACCTAGAATGGTGTAAGTGTCCTTCTCAACTTTTGCATGAGTTTTTCCATGATTCCAGACCTCCATGCCATCTCTCTTCAACCTCCAAGTGCACACATTTTATTTCATAAGTTTTTGTTACAGTTTGTATACATAAATCTTAGTTCATTTGCATATCATAATGTGTTTTCCAGCATAGTTGCATTCTCTAGGCTTTACATTACTAGTTAGCTTCTATTTCCATTTCCAATATTTAGGACACATTCACACACACCTCACAACTTTTAATCCTTTGAATTAACTCACCCAAAAAGTATATCATTAGGTGAAAGAGAGTCATTTCCAAACCAAGTGCTCCTAGGTGAAAAAAACCTAAGGGGCCTATTTGGGGAACCCTCTTTCCCTTTTAGCATATTATCTTTTTGGTTGTTCACCTCCATCTCAATCTTTCACTTGTCTAGTGGTTGATCTTCCAATTTTTTTCTCCAAACCTCCATCTTTCTTACTAGCCTAGTGTAATTCACCATCACATGATCTCTCCTTTTGCAATTTAAACAATAGAATTTTGGATCTTTAATTTCTATGATTTGGATCCATTTTCTAGGTGATTTCTTTAGTTTGATATCAAATGGTATTATTTAGATTGTTGCAATCTATAACCTAGCATATAGATACAAAATATCTTCACGCAGTGGTATATTGATATCTATTAGGGTGTCTAATGATCTTTTTATTTTTTACAAGAACTCTTTTGACTAAAATTCTACAGGTAGATTATGCATTACAATCCATTTTGGTCCCTCATATGGTTCAAAATTCCTAGCATTGAAATTTGGTATTCATTTATGCATGTAGGTTAGGTGCTCGCCAATTTTTCATATCCTACCAACCAGTACTCCATCTCGATCCTCTTCGAATAGGAAGACTACAATGAAGAATTTGTTTGATAAAAACTTGTTTACATTTTGGGATTTCCAATTGGTTCTCGAACAATTTAAGATTAGTTTCCTCTCCAAATATGGACCAATGATGCTACAAATTATCATAGTTTGGGTTAGTAGGTCAAGATCCTCCTCTATTTCCTCACTCACATCAATTTCTAGGAGATCACTGTAGTTGTCTGAGTATCTACTTTCACAATTTCTACCTTTTTATGATTTCTCCTCACTATTTTCACCCGTGTAGACATTTATTCTTATATTCTATTAGTATATATAATATAATTTTTATATATTATGCTATACATACATTGTATAACTAATATATGTGTACATTATACAAATATAAATACAAATGTAATATATATTGATGTAATGTATATTTAATATATACTGATGTAATGTATATATAATATATATTATAAAATATATGACATAATATGAATATAATATAATATAATGTACATATATTAACATATAATATCAAATAAATATATATATTATAAATACATATAATATATATTATAGGTATGTACATGTGTCCATTTATATGTGTATACATTATATATACATTATGTGTATATATACATATATAAATAACATGTATATATAAGCATCTACATAAATTTACATATACATATGCATACATATGTTATATATAAAGCATGGTAATGACAAAGCCCACCTAGAACACAAAGAGGCCAGCAAGAAAGAGGGACCAAGGGTAGGGTAGGGGAAGGAGGAGGGTCAGAAGAGATGCTTGACAAGGAGAGGAGATGGTAAGGGTAAGATAGAGAGGACCTAAGGCTAGGGAAGAAGAAATATGATTTTTTTTTTTGATAATAATTATAGATGAGACCCTCTTGTGGTTACCCCAGACCCCACTAGTGTATGGGAGAAACTAGATGACTAGGATCCCCCTCATGCTCTAGTAGCCTAGTATTTTTTTTATATCTTATGCTATCTTGCTCGAGGCTTAAGCCTCATTTAGAAATTAGGGGTGTGATTTTTTCCACCCACTTTTTGTTGCAAGTATGTGCAGTTGGTGTTGTCATTGATGTCAACAAGCTTGTGTTTTCATTAGTGTTAATTGTATGAGAAGGAAGGAGACTATTGTTGGGGGATATTGTCACAAGAGTATGAGCAGCTCATTTTTCTATGATTTGATTAGTTTCATTATGTTTTCATTAGTAAGCTACTGGTGTCAACCTCTAGTGTTGCTTTGATAAGATTTTATCTATGGATCTATGGGTGAGTTGTTATGTTACAATTGGTTTAGTGGTGATGAGGAAGTGATGAAGATGATGAGGATGTTTCTTTGGTGCTTGGTTTCCAAGTGCTTTTGAGAAAATTTGATAAAAAGGGGAAATAGTGTGTTGCAATGTTGTTCTAGGTTGCAGAGTAGTGTTCTGGTGTTGCTCCACATTTCTTCTAGGTTGAGATCTCCTTATGCATTTCAGATATGTTAATCAAATATGTTCAGAGGTGTTATATCCAGAAATTGATGTGTTGGATTGTTGTGCAAAGGAAGTTGTGTTCACTAGTTTATGAACTATGTATTGCAAAGGTGTCTAGGAGAAATGTTTTTTCTCTATGTTTCTCCACAGTTTGGTTTTAGGTCTTGTGGATCTGAAGGTGTGATAATAGTTTTGGTATATTTCTTTAGTTGAAGTAGTTTGAGGTTTCATGCTTTGGAAGTTAGTTTCTTGAGTTACAATGTATGACGAAGTTGTTTGAATGTACTAGTTGTGTACATTCTTCAAGAGAAATTTGTTGCAAAGGAGTTTGTTGAATTTCAAGGTGTTTATGGAATATTCCATATTATGTTCAGGTGACATTAATGAAAAACCAGAGTCAAAAATATAATATCATCTGACCAAACATATACATCACAGGGTAGTCAAAAATTCACTTCTCCCTCAGATTGAAATCATATTTCATTAATTGTGTATACCACTGTGCTCAAATCTTGTAAACTATAACCTATGAACTGGTCTTGGAGTCACTGCCACAATGATATCAATCCAAAGTAAAATAGAGAAACTATTATGAGAGCCTTTCAACATGAAAATCACTTACATCATATCATTAACAAGAACAAGATGAGTATGCAAATAAACACCTGTAATTGAGATCTGACCACTATAAGGAAAGAAGAAACACTATGCATTAAAACCATTGTACCCTCTTGGAGGACCAAGAAAGAATGTATTGAACAATGTAGTCATATCGCATAGAGCAATAGACAACTGACCGAAGGTTCACTATACTAAGCATTATGCAATCAAGCGTCAACTGTCATTAAATATTGTCAGCAAGCTCGTACATTGTAGCAACAAGTTCCACTGTCAAGAATTTACTATAACAAATCATGCCACAAGCCACCACCCATTATTGTGCAAAACTTCCATCCATTGTCATCCAAATAACACTATACTCTTGCATGCATTAACTTTATTCACTGTCCCATGCTATGCTTCAATCTTCAAGTTTTTGGCCTTCATTGATTGGCTTGGAGCCTCCTGAAGCATTATAAAAACCTTTCAAATTGCATTCCATTAGATCACATATCTATGATTCATACAAATTTTATAGGCCTTGTATGTCTTGTTTGACCTTTTTCATATACAAGTCATATAATGTATGATCTTGATTGACTGTCCTATGACTCCCCCTGTTACCAAACTTGACAAGCATAGCATAAACATGATAACACTAGCAGATATTGTTGTCATTTTCCATTGACATGATTCATGGGTGGTCAGAGATAGGATGTGGAGTCTTGTATTACATCTACCGATTGCTATACTCCCCCTTGGACACTTCTTGTATTTGATACACATAAACAATGATTTAGGTTTTGAAATAAACTTCAATAAACAATGTTCCAATCCCAAAGATGAAGATCATAATGCCAATCAATATCACTATTTTGATATATATCACTACAAAAATATGCAAACACTGGAAACTACTAAGCATAGTCAATGCACTATGTCACTATAAGATAGTACTGATGAAGTAAACTTACATTCTGAGACAAACCCATATAATTGTTTGATAATTATGGCACACAATGTTGTATAGAGAAAATTTTGACTATTGAGACCTACACCTTGTAAGTAAACTATGAATATAATCAAAATTATCACTCCTTTTTGTCACTGCACTTGTGCATAATCTTACTCATAACTTCCTTGTCTTCTCTAGGGGCTGAAAAGTAAAACACTAACCTGCTCCCCCTTACCTCATGTTGATCTTTCAGACACTTTGAGATGTTCCTTGTGCAATATGCACATGATTAGGGCTTTCTTCCTTTTTCTCATGCCTTCTTCTCCAAACCTTCAAAGGCTCTTTCCTTTTCTTAGTCAGGTCGTCTATCTTCTTCTTGTTTCCAGATGATTTCTCCAACTTAATTCTGCAAAACTTGGATCTATGTCCAAAACCATTACATCTATAGCACATGATCACTTCAGTCTATAACTTCTCATGAATCTTACATCACCATTTAGAACTTGTCTACCACAATCTCTTAAACTGTGACCAAGATGGTTAGATCTAAACCATGTGACATTATTCTTTCTATATGCCAACTTATTAAAACTATTTTTCCAATCATTTTTCCTTACATACATCCAACATTCTAATGATTTATGAACATATCAAAACATGAGTATTAGTAACTAGAAAAAGAAAAATTGTACCTTATTGAATGGGATTGTCTAATAGGAGGAGCTCTTGAGTTTTTTCTTCTCCTTCCAACATCAACAACTTTATCTTTTACTTTTACTTTCTTCTTGTCTTCCTCGAGAGCAGCAAAATGATAATTCAGGTCTATCTTCTTCCTAGGAGCATTTTTGACTTTTGAACATTGTCCTTCTTCATATCATAGACCTATAATTTCTTTGTGATGCTTTTGCTTACTCAATAAGTCATTCAAGTAGTCAATGTACTCTTTTTAAACTAAAAACTCTTGTGCAATTTAGAGGATGTTTTTTGCTAGCTCCTTTCTCAAAGAGACTATTTCTAACTGTAGTTTTAGACATTCACTAGTCTTAACTTCAAGATCACATTTTGTAAAATCAACAACCCTTTTAGCTTCTTCAACTTTAGTTTTTAGACAAATAATCAGTTTATTAGATTCATCAACTTGACTCTTTAAAATAACAACCTAATTTCTTGCTTCTTCAAACTCTAAAGAAACTTTTGCAAAATTTGAACATACCTTGTCTTTGGAATCTTTTTCTTGTTGAATTTGGTCTTTTAATTTCTGATTTTCTTTACTAAGTTGCTTGATTGTATCCAAAGCACACGAGAGTTCACCTTATAAATCAACTTCACTCTCTTGTTCATCATAGTCTTGTTCATAGTCATTTTAATTCACAAAAATATCTCCTTCTTCATCATCAATCTCAATAACAAAATAATTCTCTTTATCACACTTTGTGCCAATTTTCAGAAGTGACTCATGCAACAACTCATTACTTGACTTGACTAGGAATTGATTTACGATATTTTTCTTGGCATTTCTTTTTTCTTCATTTCTTTTACTCTTTTCCATAACGATTACTCCACTACCAGGAACCCCTTAAGTTGGTTAGACTTATGGAAGGGTTTGGTTACCACTCGTTGGAGTACATACACCATTGAGAGGGGGGGTGAATCAGTGTTGTAGATTTCAAAACTTTAATTTACTTTCTTTCAACAAATTTGTAAACACAAATAATGATGCTGACAACACTTAATACATCATTCTTAGACATGAATGATAAGTAAAACACATAATAATTGAAAGCATGACACAATGAATTTTAGGAGTGGAAAGATAGAAAAACCACTTAGAATTGCCTCATTGGCTTAATCAAAATGCATCATTGGATACAAATGCCTCACTAGCAACACAAGCCTCACTGGCTACAAATGCCTCACTGGCAACACAAGCCTCATTGGCTACAAATGCCTCACTGGCTACCAAATGCCTTGCTAGCAATACAAGCCTCACTGGCTACAAATTCATTTTCAACCATAAAGAAACAAACTACAGATGGTTAGTGTGTCTCTTTGCAAACCATCACTACTCTCAACACTAATAAATCCTATGTCCCAAAGATTCATAAAACTAGAACCTTTAAAACACAAAATATATCAATTACTAGTTGCTTTTGCATACAGTTTTTATAAAATAGTTTTTTGCATTCTACTCAAATAATCAAGTATCATATGGGTAAATGCACAAAGTTGGGTCCACGAAACGTGGAAGTTTTTGCCTTAGCCAAAAAAATGAAATTGGCTAAGCAAAAACGAGATCCCGATTTTTAAGAAGCGGGATCCCGCTTTTTGAAAAATGGGATCTCGTTTGCTAGAGGGTCCCGAACCAATGGAGACAAAACGGGATCCCGTTTCGCAAGACTATTTATATTTTAAAAATGAAGAAATATTCATTTTCACCTGCGCCCACGGGATCTCGATTTGAGAGATACAACGACCCCCAAAAGACCTCCAGGTACCCGTACTCTCCCTCTTTTTTTGCATTTTTTCATTCGAAATTGAAATTGTTGATAAATTTACTGTTTTTAGCATGTTTATTTCAATTTTTATTTACATTTTAAGCATTTTATTTCGTGTTATTTTTGAAATGAGAAATTGTAGAAATAGATTAAAAAAATACGTCAAATTGTGAAGATTTTCAATAGAAACAAAAAAATAAAACTTGGATTGTTTGATGAAACCAAAAAAAAGTGAATTTGAAAACCCTAATTGAAACGAAACAAAAAAATTGCATTTCAAAACCCTAGAAATTGAAATAAATTGAAAATTTGCATTTAGAAACCCTACTTAAGCTTTTTGAAATCTCGAATTCAAATCAAAGAAAAAAAAAAAATTTCAAAACTCTAGTTTGAATTGAAACTAAAAAATTGTATTAAAAACCCTAATTGCTTAGAAATTGAAACCGTGAATTGAATTGAAACAATAAAAATTGTTAAAACCCTAAATTGAAATCAAACAAATTATTTTGATTTTGAAAACCCTAATATTCGAGCTCAAGAAAATTCTTTTGCATTGCTTAAATGTTTTAAATTTGATTTGCATTGTATGGATTAAATGATATGTTAAATTATAATTAGATTAGAAAAACTTTCCATTTTTTGTGAAATGAGTAAATTATTGCTATATGAATTTTCATTTAGAACTATCTTTTATATGAATTTTGATAATTAATTTTAGGTCAAATAATCAGTCTATTAAAAAGATGAAATAAAAATAAAACAAAAATAAAAACACACGCTAAATTCTAAATCTAGCTTCATCTAGGGTCTATTCAAAACCTTAAGCGAGGATTAAATTCAAAATTTAGCTTCATCTAGGGATCTAGGGTTCTTGAATTGAGGTTGAACTACTTAAGAAGAAATGTGGTATTTTGATGAAATGTAAATTAAATTAGGGATGGTAAATAAATCAACTCTCTTTAAAAAATATAGATGTCTATTCTATTAGAGAAAAAATGAGGATTTTGAACAATTAATTATTAGAAATTAATATTTTAAGTTATAATCTATTTTGAAGAAAAATATAGTTTTTAAATACATTTTTGAGAAAAATAATGGTAAGAAATATATAAATTAATTTAAAGAATAGAGTTAAGGGCATATGCATAATATTGATTTTTTTTGAAATTAAATGAGAGGGTTACTTGACACATAGAAATTAGTTCTATTATAAATGAAGATTAAAGTTATTAAGTAGTGGCATTTAAAAACACCTAGAGGTGAGTGTTGGATCTCAATTGTCATGTTCTCATAGGTTAGCCCTCATGATAAGATCAAGTTCATGATTATGGGAATGATTGAGGAGAATAGTATTCAAACTTGGAAATGCTGATGCATAATTAGATTAAATTTAGGTCCTCCCATTGAAATGTTCCTAGGATAGTACTTTCAAAAATTTAAATGATTTGTGAATAATGATCAAGTGTAATTAAATGATAAAATAAAGACAATTGAATGCCTTTGAATGCTAAGCAAGTTTAGTTGGCTCATAATGTATTATTAAATGTGTAAGGGATGGAAATTTTTCAATTTAAATTTTAAAATTTTAATGATTAAATCCATGGTTTAGGATTTACCATATATATGTACTTAGAGGATTGGTCTAGGATTTAAATTTCTGCACTAGTTACCTAGACACTAAATAATCTAAATATTTTTGTTTTATAAGTTCTTTTAGGTTCTTTCAATTACAAAAAATCTAAAATAAAATACTTTCAATTTAATAGTAACTAATTTTATATTATACATGTTTTATATCATAAAATTCATTTAAGTGAGTTTAATATTAATGAAAAAAATATTAAATAAAATAATCTTATATTCAATTAAAAAAACATCCAGTTAAAATATACATCAAACTCAATCTTAATCACACATAATTATGTGTTTCTATTATGGAAATAGTCAATCTATTCATAAAATAAAAAAATAATCATAAACTATGCACTAACTTGCAAGTCCATTATTCCAAGGGTCACCCAAACTTCACCCTAAGTTTGCTAAACCCTAAGCCCTGAACTCTAAAATCTAAACCCTCAACACTAAAACATCCATTTTGTCTCAAGACCTTATAATCAAATTTGGTTGCCTTAGGCAACTCCACCAAATTTGATTCCCTTAAGCCATGTCATTTTGTAGTAGAACCTTACTACAAATATCCCCTTAATCCATTGTATTATGGTAAACCCTAAATAGGCTAAAGACATCATTTTTTCACCAAATTTTATTCACTTGAGCCATGCCATTTTGTCCTAGAACCTCACTAGACATAGATCTCCTTAAGCCATCCTATCACCCTAAATCGTAAATGGATGTCTTAAGGGGTCCTAATATGAAATTTCTTAATGGGATCAAATAAGTTCTTAAAATTTGGTGAAGTTGCCCAAGGCAACCAAATTTAACAATAACAAGATTGTGCAAGGTTATAATATGAATGATATTTTAAATAAGACCTATCTCAATCAACTGTTCCACAAGAAAATGTTCTTCACTAAAGCATTCATTTTGTCTTAGAACCTTAAAATCGAATTTGGTTGCCTTGGGCAACGCCACCAAATTTGATTCCCTTAAGCCATGTTATTTTGTCCTAGGACCTCACTAGACATAGATCCCCTTAAGTCATCCTATCACCCTAAATCATAAATCGATGTCTTAAGGGGTCCTAATATGACATTTCTTAATGGGATCAAATAAGTTCTTAAAATTTGGTGAAGTTGCCCAAGGCAACCAAATTTAACAATAACAAGATTGTGCAAGGTTATAATATGAATGATATTTTAAATAAGACCTATCTCAATCAACTGTTCCACAAGAAAATGTTCTTCACTAAAGCATTCATTTTGTCTTAGAACCTTAAAATCGAATTTGGTTGCCTTGGGCAACGCCACCAAATTTGATTCCCTTAAGCCATGTTATTTTGTCCTAGGACCTCACTAGACATAGATCCCCTTAAGTCATCCTATCACCCTAAATCATAAATCGATGTCTTAAGGGGTCCTAATATGACATTTCTTAATGGGATCAAATAAGTTCTTAAAATTTGGTGAAGTTGCCCAAGGCAACCAAATTTAACAATAACAAGATTGTGCAAGATTATATTATGAATGATATTTGAAACAAGACCTATCTCAATCAACTGTTCCACAAGAAAATGTTCTTCACTAAAGCATTCATTTTGTCTTAGGACCTTAAAATCAAATTTAGTTTCCTTAGGCAACTCCACCAAATTTGATTCCCTTAAGCCATTTTATTTTGTCCTAGGACCTCACTATACATAGATCCCCTTAAGCCATCCTATCACCCTAAATAGTCAAATCAATTGTTCCACAAGAAAATATATAGGGTACTCCAATGAATCCTATCCTATAGACCTATCTCAATCAATTGTTCCACAAGAAAATGTTCTTCACTAAATTCACCCTAAGTTTTGAAGTTTATAATAAGATCATGCAAGATTATAATATGAATGAGATAAATCATGATCTAGGTTGATTAATTTATAGTTTAGGGTGATAGGATGGCTTAAGTGGATCTATGTTAAACTCTAAACCGTAAACCCTATAACATTCATAAATTGTCTTATATTAATAGTTAATTGTATTTTCATTCAAGTAACATGCATTAGACATAAATGAGGCTTACTTATTTTGTCATATGTATTGAATTAGGCCATTTATATTGAATGGTTTAAGGGTATAAATCCTAAACATGTATCTTACATTTTGAAATTACAAATCTAATGCAGGTTCACTCATGTCTTCTAGAGATCACATGGATCGATTCAATAACATTCGCAATCCACCTCCGTGCCATCCATCTCCACCACCTCCACCTCCACCTCCACCCACTCCACCTCATAACCCCCCACCTCCACCACCTGAAGTCGATGGTGCTTGTTTGCAAGCACGAATCAATTCCAATATTAGAACCATCCAAGATCAAATCAACATTATTGAAAATGAAGAATTTGTCGCACCACCTATGAGGATGATTGCATCTAGGATGCAAACCATTGTTGATGTTGTCAGGGCTATGGATGGGATCTTATATGAGCATCGACAATGGCTAGAGGAGAGGAGAACTTTTGATTCTGAAAAGGAAAATGCATATAAATGAAGAGATGCAGTAGAGACCAAACAATAGTTTTTAAATTAAGACAATGATCTTAAATAGTTATGAATTTATGAATTTGGTGAATGATGGATATTTTGAGTGATGAATTTGGTTCAAACAATGAATATTTTGTGTGATGTGAATTTATGATTTTGGTTCTAGATGGATATTTTTAGTGACTTGAATTTATGAATTTGGTGGAATTTATGAACTTATAATGAGGACTTTATAATTAGCTGATAGGCTATTATAGGTGAGAAATCCCACCGGAATCATCTGACTGTCAGACGCCGGTGGACTATTCTGGTGGGAAATCCCACGGGAATGTTTTTAAATGGTTTCGCTGCGTATAAAAAAAATCCCAGGAAAATCATTTTCAACGTCGTCCAGTTGACCGTCTAGAGAAATCACATGCACCTACCACCTATTACGGGATTCTCCATCACCTAATAGAAGCACCTGCCAATATAAACACAGACACAATTCTCCACTGGCAGGAATGCGAAATGACCATCGCTTGACGGTAAATTAGCAATGGCAAAAATCAACGTTCGCCAATGAACGTAAAACAACAATGATTCGTCATCTGTCGGAGAAAAGTTGAGCACATTATTTTTTATTTTTACTTTCCCGACATTGATGTTGTCGCCCATCAGAGTTTTCAAGTCCCTTACCTAATCCTCCTCATTGTCGTTTTAAATGAAAAGATAATAAGCGGATGTTATTTAAATATTTGTTTCTTTATTTTGCCGTTATTTAAGAGCTCACGCCAAATTTTTCAAGAAAATTAAAGTATTTTTATAAAACACAAAATAACAAATATAAATTATTGAGTGGTATTAAATATTATTTAAATTTGATTATATAATTATATTATATTTAAATTATTAATTGATAAAAGTATAATTTAGATTCTACTTAACAGTATATAATAATTTATAGATTGATTTAATATTATTTTATAATTATAGAAATAAGATTTATTTTATTTACAATTACATTTGTAAATAACATATAGATAGAATAGAACAAATAGATTGAATTAAATCTATATTTAACAATTTAATTTTAAATAATATATTTAGTTTTTTACAATTGTTAGGTGTTATTATATTAAAAATATATTATTGTGAGGTGTTAATATATTAAATATATTGAACAATTTAATTTTAATTAATGTCTTATTTTATAAATTTTATATAAAATATACTACTATACATAGAGAGAATAGTTGTGTTATTAGATTTAAAATTCAGCAATTATTTTTAATTACATATATATTCACTTAATAAGTTTATTATTTATTTGTAATTATTATTTTCATTACTATCTACTTTTCATTTAATTAAATATAAAATTTGGCTGCCTCTTTCAAGTCTATGTGGCGAAGAGGAAGAGCGAGCAAGAGCAAGAGAGGAAGAGGAAGATAAATAGATAGAGAGATATAGGTAGAGGGAGAGATAAATACAAAGAGGGATAGGGAGATAAGGAGGGAGAGATAGAGAGATATAGATGGTGAGATAGCATGATAGAGAGATAGAGATATAAGGAGATATAAAGAGGGGAGGAGAGGGAGAGAGAGAGAGAAAAAGATAGACAAACAAAAAGAGTTAGAGATAGGTAAATAGAGATGTAGAGAGGGAAAGAGAAATAAGGGGAGATAGAGAAAGGGATAAGGAAGTAGGGGGGAGATAGAGATATATGAGAAGAGAAAGAGAGAGATAGAGATATATGGGAAGAGAAAGGGAGATAGGCAGAGATAAAGAGATAGATAGGGGATAGGGAGGGAGAGATAGGGAGAGATAAAGGAGGGAGATAAAGAGAGAGGGAGGGAGAGAAAGGGAGAAATATTGGTAGAGGAGAGATATAGGATGAAGAGGAAGAGAGAGAAAAAGGGGAGAGAGGGAGAGAGATAAGTAGAAGAGGGAGAGGAAGATGTGAGGGGAGAGAGGGAGAGGGAAGAAGAATGGGGAGAGAGGGAGAGATAGCTCAATATATATAGAGGGAGAGGGATATACATAGAAAGGGGGTGATATAGAGAGATAGAGGGAGATAATGAAAGAGACAGAGATATATTGATAGAGGTAGAGGAAGATATGGATATAAAGATATAAAGAGAGGGATATAGAGTGGAAGAGATGGAGGGAGATATTGAATGAATGAGAGAGAGGGGGAGGAGGGAGATATAGCTCAATAGATAGAGAGGGGAAGAGGGAGCTACATAGATAGTGGGAGATATAGAGAGATATAGAGCGATAGGATAAATATTCATATTTATCTCTTTATCTCTCTACCTCTCTCTATCTCTTTGTCTCCCTCTCTATCTATATGTTTCTCATTATCTCCCTATATATATATATATCTTTTCTTTCCTCTATTTATCTATATCTCCCTATCTCTTTCTGTGACTTTATCTGTATCTATACATCTCTCTCCTCTTCTCTCTTTCTCTTTTCCTTTATCTATTTTTCTCCCTCCCTCACTATCTCTACCTCTTTCTCTGCCCCTCTTTATTCCTCTATATATCTACCTATCTATCTATATCTCTTTGTCTCCCTCTTTATCTCTCTATTTCTATTTATCTATCTTTCTATCTTTATCTCCATCTCTATCTTTGTTTCTCTCTTCTCTCTTTTTTCCTCCCTATCTTCTTTTTATCCCTTTATTTCTATCTTCCTTCCTCTCTCTTTATCTAGCTTCGTCTTTACTTTCAAAGTAACTACTGGGAATGATTGCTCTGTAGAGATTACTTTGATTTTGAAAATGAATATCTTTAGTCCCTTCTTCAACATAAACCCTAGCAATCTTCAAGTTTTCAAAGACTTTAGGTTTATAATTCCTTTATTGGAGAGCTTGAATCTTTTGCAACTGGGTTTAACCATTCAAGTTTTGTTGTACTTTGGTGAAATGCATATAATAGAATGAACATATAATTGAAATGAAAAAAATATTTTAATAATGGCGAAGAGAACAAAATAATTATGGGATGATAAAACAACATTGGGAAAGAAGTGTATGCCATAGAATCCATGCTACCTAGGTGAAATGTAGACTAACTATTATGCCATAGAATCCATGCTACACTGGGAAAGAAGTGTATGCCATAAAATCTATGCTACCTAGGTAAAATGTAGAAAACTCTTTTTAAAATTTAGGACTAACTATTTATAGTGTGTAGAAAACTCTTTTAAAAACTATTTTTTTGCTATAAATAGTTAGTTTTAAAAATGGTAGGATATAATCTGGCAATATATTGAAGGGCAGGGGTAAAAATTGTAGGAAAGTATAAATTTCTTTTCTTAAGACTAACTATTTATAGCAAAATTCAATTGATGATGGGGTGCAAGAAGATTTGAAAATGAACAAATGAAACTTTATTTAAATCAGCATCCTATGTTAAATGTTACACAAATTAATTTGACCTGTAACTTGAAAGGTCGATTGGATTAAGTATAGTTGTTGTTGGTTAATGATATACCTTGTAACTGAATGTAACATAATGGAAAATTGCATGTTGCAGGAAAATATTTTAATAATACAAAATCTATTTTATGACACATGAAACATAACCAATCTCTTGAGGAAAAACATAAATACATCTTCACTTTGGGAAAATATTTTTATAATACAAAAACTATTTTATGACATGAAACATAACCAATCTCTTGAAGAAAAATATAAATACATCTGCACTTTTTATTTAATAGATTAAGGAAAAAGATCTGAGACTTCATAGAACCACAATTTTACAAAGTACATACTATAACTAGGGCCTACAAAATGGTGGCTTTTCTCCTGAAATGCATAAAGAATGAAGGACACAAAACTCATATCATTGAGGTGACCGAGTATAAGAAGAGCTCATCTTGGGGAGTAAGAAATTATTAGTCATTTTAGTGCTATTTAACCCCCATAAGTGCAATATTTTTCTGGAAGTCTTCCCAACCCCAACTCCAGAGGCCATGTTTCAATTCTCGAGAAGAACATGAAAATGCAGTGCAATGTGAGATGGGTTACCTTGTGTGAATTACCCAAGTTAACTAGGTTCTTTTCTTTTGAAACATGTGTGAGGAATTTTGAAATAGAAGATGGGTTAACCATGGAACAATCTCTCTAAATCAAAAGGGGGTTATCAAATGAAGAAAAAAATGAGCATGCAAGAAAACTATAAGCCATTTGTCTTGAAGACCTACAAAACAAAAGCAATGGAATGGTTAGATGTGTTGATTAGTTGTCAAATTTTGGAAAATAAATTGTAGCTTAAGTAAATAGCTGAAATGCATAATTATGTAAGAGGGAAATTAGACATATTTTAAGCACTATTTTTTTTTGAGTTGTATAATGATTTCTACGTATTTAAATTATAGTATTACTATTATTAGAAATGTTTTTTTCCCAATATATGAACAAAATTACCATAATAAGTTGAATATACTGAAACCATTGAGTATATCTTGCTATATATCTTACTATCGGCGTAACCATTGCACCTCGTTGAGGTGCAAGCACTAGTAGTATATATTTTATGACTGTCTAGTCTGATCATGATGGAAAATTGTAATATATATATACATGTGTTAGACATCAAATGAGATTTTTGTGAATTTTTCAAGTTTATTGTTTACTATGTACACGTATTAAAATTGCACATAGTTCTTATATTTTGAATTTTTTATGTATGTACATAGTTTACTTTAATGATGTATATGTGCATGCAAATTATGCATGGTATTTTTCTTTTTAAACATATGTACATAGTTTACTTGATCAATTTCAATTAATGTAGGAGTGTGTTTCAATTTTATATGATCTTAATATATGTATGCACATCATATTTTAAATAATTTGCATGTGTGTTTCAAATTTAACTATTTCTTATAATTTTTTAAGTTTGTATGTTAATTTAGTATAATTAATGTAGGTGCACACTTATATCTCATATCATGGATGCTTTTAGCATTGATAATGTCATCAATCCACCTCCACCTAATATGCCACCTCCACAACCTATTGCATCTGATGAGGCTCGCTTACGAGCATGCATAAATGATCAGGTTGCAAATATACAAAATCAAATCAATGCTATGCAGAGTCAAGCATTGATTCCACCACATGTTAGACATTTTGCATCTGCAATGCAAAATGTTGTGGATGCCATCAGGACCATTGATTCTGATCTAGATAGGCATAGATGAGACAGAGAACAAATGAGACAATTTTATGTTGACGGTCTCTCTTATAAACAAATATTAGACCTTCAAATAATGAAAGCTCACCTAGCCCCCTACTTTCTCGACCCTATTACTCAACAACCCATTCCTACGAACAAATCTAGAATATCCATGAGATGGTGCATACATCCACATATGAGTACACATTTTTGGGATTGATGGTGTATTTTTTGAGGAAATTGTATGTAGAGTTTGTTATGGGGCAAAAGCCCAATTATTTTGATTTTAAATCATTTCAGGGTGTTGGTGGTAGCATGCCACAATAGAGGTTAGGGGCAAGGTTTCATCCCCAATTCCCTGTGCACGCGCAACCCGTTTTTGTTGCTCCTGGTCCTCCCATTCCTCCACCTATGCATCATCGATCTATGGTCTTGACATTAGGTTCCCTTAGTACACTCGTAGGAGACCTTGATCAACATGCTTCTGCTATAGTGAGTGGGGAGCATAGAGATGATGATGATGGAGGAGTGTTTTATGGAGCTGGTCCAAGTACCACTCCAAGAGTGTCGAGGCACGTCCCACATGTATGAACTAGTTTCCATGAAGTATGCTATGGATCCGATCAGGCCACACCTAGTTCGGGTGGACGTGGAGATTCTGGTGGTTCATTTGGTCATATCGGTTAATTTGTAGAGTTTCTTACAAGAGGCGAACATCCTGAGGACACTGCTACACAAGTATAAATATGCATCTACACGTTCATTATATAGTGAATATATAACTTTAATTTTAAATTTCAAATTGAATATATATATATATATATATAATTTGAACTAATACATATTTTAAATTATTTTTCTTTTATAGCATGTGACACATCTAGTAGTTGAGAATGTACAAACATGTCCTGCAAAAGAGGGTGCACAACTTATGGATATGGTACAACTAAAATATGATAAATTATAAATTAATTTCAATTAAATAAATTTTAATTATAGACTTGTGCATCTAATTTCAAATTTCTTTGTCTTGTTTATGTCTAGATTGATTCAAAGAAAGTAGAGGTTGCTTCAGGTGAAGTAGAACATCCAAACCCAGATATGATGGTAATTTATTTTTAATATGATGAATTCTAAATTAAATTGTCACTAAATATTTTTTCATTGACTTACATATGATTTCATCTTACTCTTGTACAAGGTGTTTCAGGTCATCTGCATAGTCCGCATGGTGTGAAGAGGTCTCTTGATTATAGAGACAATACATGACCTAGAAACATGATTTTGTGGGTTATATTTGTTTATTTTGTGGACTATATTTATGGTTTCTCATGTGCTCTGTTGGACTTTATATTTCATGGTTATTGAGTACTTAGTTGGACTTTAGTTCATGGGTTGTACTCTGATGGAATTTTTTTCTTGCGCTTACTATATACATTTACATGCATTTTATGTTCATAGTCAAGATATTAATATAGGACATTAATGTGAAATTAAAGTTGAAATTAATAGGACATTTTAATAATTATACTTTAGAAATTTAGTGATCTCATACATGATATGTACATTTAATAATTAGCTATAATTAGTCAATGAACTTATTCAATTCACGTCAATCAATAATTAGTCAATAAATCATAATTTAGAAACAAAAGCAATTTGTTTATATATCAGAAAGGATAAAATTTTAAGAAATAAAAAAAAACATACAAGATTAGAGAACAAAACCATTAATAAATTCTATAAATAATAAAATCCAATACTAATTTATAAGCCATCAAAACAAATAATGGCATCCAATACTAATTTATAAGTTGTCAAAACAAATAATGGCATCCAATACTAATTTATAACTTGTCAAAACAATTAGGTACATTGAAAACAAATAAGGGGACATCTTAAGGGGTCATAATACGGCGTCTTAATGAGACATCTTAAGGGGTCATAATACGACGTCTTAAGGAGACATCTTAAGGGGTCATAATACGACATCTTAAGGGGATGTCTTAAGGGTTTATAATATAACATCTTAAGGGGATGTCTGAAGGGGTCATAATACGATGTCTTAAGGGGACATCTTAAGGGTTCATAATACGACATCTTAAGGGGATGTCTTAAGGGTTCATAATAGAACATCTTAAGGGGTCATAATACAAAGTCTTAAGGGTTCATAATAGAAAGTCTTAAGGGGATGTCTTAAGGGTTCATAATAGAACGTCTTAAGGGGATGTCTTAAGGGTTCATAATAGAACGTCTTAAGGGCTCATAATACAATGTCATAAGGGGTCACAATACTATTAATGTACAAGCAATATCAATAAATAATCAAAACATGTATTTGAATATATTTTCACTAATAATTACCTCAATTTAAAAGGACAGTATAAAACAAACTATATTTACCTGTATTTACTTATTCCATTGTACCATCTCCATCCTCTCTTTTTTGTAATGCATCTATGATTGTCTCATGCTCTTCCATATAAATTGTCCATAACACTTTATTTGTAGGTCTTTCACGATACTGATCTAGTTTTATATTTGTTTCCACCACCAAATGTGAATAATGTATAATTTCTTTATGCGGTTCATAATCTTCGAATGCAGGTAGCCATTCTTCCTTGCTAGGTATTTTGTAGCCAAGTTCCAACAACCACAACCAATCCTATTGGAAAACATGAAAACCATCATCATATAAGTTCTCAAAATTTTCTTAATGGGATAAAAAACTTGTTCTAAAAAATTGCTTAAGGGGGTCAAAAAAATTGTTATCAAAATTTGCTTAAGGGGATGTCTTAAGGGGATCATGGTACCTGTTGGATAATGATAGCCATCATCATCTTCTCGAGGTGATATTAACTTATGTTTAATCTCCACACAACGAGCCAACCAATATTTTTTTTGCTCTTCATTCCCCTCGGCTGCAACAACAGCATACACATGTCCTGCAAACAAAAATTGATTTAATAACTTGCGCATATCAATGTAAAAAATTTACTATTACAAAATAACTTAATAAAGTGAAATAAATTGAATTAAATTACCTTCTTGTACAAGGTCTGAAACACGGTCATAGTCTTCAGATGCAAACACTTGATCATTTTCTTCAATAGTTCTTTCATATTGATCATGTGCTTGTGCAGGTGTCAACGATATTTGCTCCCATTGTTCAACCCATTTTGTATTTTCACATGCTTCCCAATCTCTTGAGATACAAAGCTGGAAAAAAAATGCAAGCTCCCTTGTCCAGATAGTCCATGTGCTTGTTGTCGAACTCCTAAATGAATGCTATTTAGTAGATCCATTGATTGTCTCACAATCAACTCTAAGTACAATGTTATCTTCTTCAACCAACCAAAAGAATCAATGAACTCTAGAGTACTCACTCGAAGTAGGTGTAGATAATATTGTATTACACCAATCAACAATCCCACGTGCATCTTTAAATTTTACTGCATCTTCGAATTTTAATTGTTCTCTAGCAAGAATTCTTTTGACACACGCACCAACTCCATCATGTTCTCCTTTACCATGGCCAGCTTCAAAAAAACTCCATATATGTTGGAAATTAAGTTATTTGTGAATCCTACTTAACCAATAGAACATTCGAGCATTCTTGAACTTCCCCGTACAATTATCTGACCATATGAGGTGTTCTTTCATATGGATTCCTCTTTCTCTTAAATTTCTATAAAATATACTGAAACAGTATTGAACAAACTCTGATGAGTGTAATCGGTTGTCACTCAAATAAAAATGATACTCCCTTAGAAATTTTCTATCATCCTCAGTACTATCATCTGCATGTCTATAAACAATATGGACAAACATAGCTACTTGCACTGAATTATAATACTGTGATTGAATTTCCTCTTACGGAGCTAGAGTATAATTTTTTGCAAAATCAACCACTGAAAGTATAGTACCAATTGGAAATGTGTTTCTACATGCGTGAAATTGGCCATCAAGCCATCAAGCATGTTGAGAGTGCATGATATATTTTGGTACTATCTTATTCTTAAATTCACTCATGAATGCATGCACACTAACGTTTTTTGTAACTAAATCACAACGCTTTCCTATTTTTCCATCTTTTGAAGAATAGTGAACATTCTTAAATATTTTAACTTTTACTAATTGTTGTCCAAAATCATTATCAACACTTTCATGTATACAAATTCCTAAGAATGAAAGATTTCCACAGTCAATGCATTGTCTAGAAATACAAGAACTTAAATAAAACAATTTACCATTAGATATTTCACAAAACAAACTTGAAATAAAATCCCTTATTGCTTCAAGTGCCATATTAATACCTCATTCTTGTATAATCATGTTAGTATGCAAGGTACAAAGTATATATATCGAAAAACATCATAAAAATAATGAAATTGAACATGCGTTTTACAAAAACAAGATATTCATTGCTTATTAATTTTAACATCCCACGGTTTACATTTTTCAAAAGACCTTTGACTTATTTTAATATTATTGGGTAACACTAAATCACCACAATTGTTTTTATAAAATTCAGTTTGTGTTGTATCTAATAGGTGTTTTGGGTGAGGATCGCGAACTTTGGACCCCACCCTTAATTTTAAAACATCTCTAGCATTAGATGAAACCCTAGTATTATCATGCCAATATTTTTCAATCAAAGATTTAATTTCAATATTCAATTTCATATCAGACCTCAGGAGTCGACCACTGAAACTTCAACATTGGTTGATAGGATCATTTTCTATAATTTCTCTTCTTTCTTCCACTCTTAGTAATGTTTTAGGATGTATTTTTAAAACTTCACTAATATTTCTTACCATTCTTTTATTCAAAGTTTCTTTATTAACTATAGCAGTTGTTATAGCTCTTCTTGCTGCATTTTTATCTTTAGATCGACTATTTTTTCCAATAGATTGAATGGCACTAGCAATAGTACACATAGCATGTTTTAATGATTGATCTTTTCTTTTTGGTTTAACAAAAAATCCTAACCTTTTCATTGTTATCCTCATATTTTGCATTCTCATCAATTGCATCATTAGTTGACATTGAATTACAATTTTTTTACGATAAAATAATTTGTTGTATATTTTATTTGCATGTGTTCCTATTTGCCTCCAAGAAATTTGACTAGGAAGATTATCAAAAACACCACTTTTAATTTTTAAAAAATTATTTTCATTAAACTCAACATCACATTCTAGATTTTCATCTTCATCTTCATCTTCATCTTCATTTTCATTTTCATTTTCAACTTCAAAACGATTTACATTTTCATCAACAAAATGGTTTTCATTTTCATTTACATCAACAAAACGGTTTTTGTTTTCATTTTCAATAAAAGGATTATTTTCAATTTCATTTTCAACAAAAGGTTCATTCTCATTTTCATTTTCAACAAATTCTATAAAATTTTCATCTCTCTAAATATTATCAATGTCTACATCATTAAGTCCAGCATCTTGTAAAATTTCTACATACGAATTTACCATTTCACTAGCATGTGGATTTGAAGACGTACCCGGATTTGTGCATATTGAAACATTCTCCATAGCTTTGAAAGAGGGATTTGAAGACATAGTAGGACTTGCTTGTATAATCATATTCTTCTCAAAATTGACTTCTTGCAAATTCACTTCATTTACAACCATGGCCTCCTCTATGTTTTCATCTTCAATAGTTGTAGAATTGGATGCTCCCCCATCATTCATTGATTTAATTCTCACTCTTCTTTCTCTTTGTCTATGTCTCTCCTTCTCTTTGTTTGCTTCAATTTCTTCAGGATTCAATGTCTTCCTCCTCTTATTATGAGCTTTATCTCCCATGATTATAAAATTTCCAAGCACAAATGAATGTAAATAGTAAAATTCTTCAAAAAATTCAATTCAAATTCGAAGTTCAAGACCTTTAAGGACTAAATAATTCCTTTTGTGTTCCTCAAAACAAGTAGAAAACTAGCACAATTCCACTTTAAAACTAATTTCTTCATGCCTCCTTTGAAAAAATCAATTCATATTGCAGGTTGAAGATTTTTTGTTCCTTCTTTGAAAAAATGGGATCTCTCCTTTGAAAAAATTCATCAAAAAAACAAGTAAGCACTTGTAAAAAAATTGCTTGATGTAAAATAAACAAATTTTACTATTCTCGGTCATACATGTGAAGTTGCAGACTTCATAGTAAAATTTGAAAGTAAATACAAATAATATAGTTAAAAAGAAACGGGATCCCATTCTATAATCGGGATCCCATTTTTTTAACAAACAGGATCCTGATTATAGAGCGGGATCCCGTTTTTTAACAAACGAGATCCCATTTATAAAATGGGATCCCTTTCCCCTGCCAATGGTCATCATATTAAATATTGGGAACGAGATCCCATTCTCTAATCGGGATCCCGTTTTTTAAATTTGAATTTTTTTTTGCTTTGTGGTCGGGTTTTTCCCTCGGATTTTGGTTTGGGAAAAGCATTGGGATTCTGAACCTAGGCCTTCAACCTAGTTTGACCTGCAAGTTGAAGGTTCTAACAATGTTAGGGAAAAAATTCGAGTTTGGAAATATGGCTGACAACGTTTTTTGCAGATTTGTTCGATGAACTTAAAACCCATTATAGATTAGACAATGCAGATTCCAAATATGTAATTTTTTTTACAATTGGATTATGTAATTTTTTTTACAATTGGATTATTTTTTTCATTTTTCATTTAATTTCTAATTAAACAAGTTCATAAACTTGAATTATCAGTGTTTTTTAATATTTTAATAACTTTTTATCAACATAACATTTTTATGAACGGATTGCACGAGAACAAACTTCAAATAATTCTTTTCAATTTAAAATAAAAAAAATAAAAAATGATAAGTTTAGGTCATCTTATGCGTGTCGTACACGATGATTTTTCAAAACGGCAAATATGCCTAATAAAAATTTAACAAAAAAAAAATATTCAATAAAAAATTACAAAAAATATCAAAAACAAACTTCAATGAGTCACAAATCTTTTCCCAAAAGGATTTAGGAAAATACAATAATTTAGGTCAAAATATGGATGTCGTACATGTGCATGGTATGGTAAAAAAAAGTGACTTTTAAACAGTGGTTTGTGGAAATGCCTATTGAAACTCAATTTTTACAATTTGGGTATTGAAATAAATTACATATTTGGAAACTAGATTTTGAGTACTACATTTTATGATCAGTGACCTTTTTGAAGATTCCATCTCTAGGTGCTTCAAATTTTAAGGTCAAAGTGTCAAATTCTAAAATCAGGGAAAACACTTCCACTTTTTGGCCAAAAAGTGGACTCAACTTCTTGCTAGCACCTATATGCTTTCATCTATCACTACCTTTCATAAACTGCCAATTGTCATCAAGTAAAATTGAAAAAATTATAATTGTTTATGCCACTGTAGTCTCTTTGTTTTACCAATATTAAACTGTTGTCAATTAAATGAACATTATGCATTGTAAGCTTTTCTAATATGCTCTTATACAAGGTTGACATTATGCCCAAAACTGGGTAAACAGTCTAAGCAAGAAACCCACACCAATGTAACATATAGACCTTAGTGTATACCTTGTAAACATCAACATATTTGACATAGGGTCGTGCCCTAGCAAATACCAAATGCAACCAAACAAACCTTTCATGGTGTGCCTTAGCAATGGAGTTTTGTAGACACAAAACAATAAACCCGCATATGAAAGTATGAACTAAACCTTGTGATAGAAACCAAGGTTGAAGCAATGTGAAAGACATTGAAACAAAAGACCTTTTTGAGAATATGCAAACACATCAAGAAACCAAACTAGGGTTTAAACAAAACCAAGTTATTGATCAATGTTGAAAGTATTTGCCAAATTGACACCACCTGAAGTTGACATCAAAATCAAACCTCTGCAAAACTACCCTTGCAAATTGTTGTCGCCCCATGCTTTTTGAAATCTACTATCAACACAATGTTTCCACCATGAATCCAATCTACAACATGCTTTAATGCGAATGCCAAAATAATGCCCTGTTCAAATGATAACTTTTAGGGCAACATGATTATTATGACAGTGTTCCCAAAACCTTTTTACCTTTGTAAAGCAAACAATTATCATTTGTGTCAATCTATCATAATATGCCCAATGATGTAAATAAACATGTGTCACCAAACACATTTAATAATTTGTGTACACCTATGACCATATCTATCATGCCTTTGACAATTGCAACAATTATTCTACCCTTTATCATTTCACATGAATAATACCAAACATTATAATGCCCATTTCATGACCTTTAACATTGAACAACACTTATGTCATGAGTTGCTCATGGCCAATAATAATGCAATAAAACCATTTAAGTTCCCAAATGAAATCAAACATAATAATGTGCCTTTTGACCATGACCACACAAGGATGCTCATGAAGATGTTCTCCCACATAGTCCAATATCAAAACATGGTGAAATCAACACAACATATTTGACATTAATGCCAAAACACAAATGCTAAGGTGGGTTCAACAAAAGTATCACTAAAAATAGCTTATAAGGAGTAATTAAATCCTAATAATCTATAGGAAAGTGACTCCAAGTTTATATGATAAAACAAAATTAGAGTATCAACATATTTCATTATATAGTCACAAATTAAATCTACAATAATGAAACTATTAAACTTGAGGAAATATTATCCACATTACATTTATAGGTTTTACATGATTTCATATTTGCATAGATCATGTTGGTCATCTACTTTCATGGTTCAACCCTATACATGATGACCTCATCCTCTTATCTTAGTTCTCCAAACTAAGGGGCCAACCCCACACCACTTGTAATTGTATGATAATCCTTTACATCATATCATATCCCATACTCAAGCTTAAACTCAAACTTAAATTTAGACTTAGATTTAGGTGTAGAATTAGGCTTAACACATTGAACTAATTTTGGACATTCTTTATTTCATGTTTGGAAAGAATTCAAATGCTTATGATTATGTAATTTAATACCAATAAAGAAATTTCATAGTTTCTACTTGTGTGTGAATGTTTAGAGATGTTTCTCAATTTGTAACACAAATAGATTGTGAGGAATTATCCTCACTACATATATTAATCATCCTCACTACATATATTATATTTATCTATCAATTTTATTTATTATAGATTTTACATTAAAATGCATGATTTATATTATTCACATGCATACTAAGGTGGGGATCTTGCATTCTTCCAATATTTATCTACTTAGAAAATCTACAAAAATTAACAATTAGGAATTGTAACTAATTGATTCATCATATCAAGCATTCTTCCAATGTGTATTATTTTCTCAAAGGCGTGTGATATTTATTTAATCCTTTCAATTAAAGGGAAATGAGTAAGGAAATTCATATTTTCTTATCATAGTAACTCTTAATAGCTTTAATTTAAGTGTTTGATCTCATAGATGGTATAGTTATTTTGTAATACCTCATGTTTTCCTACTTGAGAGTTACATGTGGACCTCTTGATCACAAGGTTCAAACTTGTCAATTTAGTAGTTACTTTCTATGTTTTGAGGTGTAATTCCTTTGACACGTGTGCCTTGTCCTTCATTTATTTTTCTTTGGTTCTATTATTATTAGTGTCGATGCTTCATTGTGTTATCAAAGTATTTTTAAATAGGTTTTATATTGTTACTTAGACAATGGTCTATAAATGTTATGTTGTGACGTTTATATGTTTTATTTATATAATAGTATCTATTATCATCCTTTCTACCAAAGGTATTTATTCTTCTTCTTTATCAATTTTCCTCTTCTTTATCATTTTTGCTCTTCTTCATAATCTCTTAATTGTAAGTGGCCATTACCCATTGTGAAATAAAAATTACTTTCCCTACATATTAAAATAAATAATATTGAATTATAAATTGAAAAATGGTGTAACAAGAAACACAAGAAACACAAACTCTTCTCAAACCTAAATATTACAAGAAACACATGTAGCATCTAACCTAACTTTACACAAGATCATACCAATTACTTCATACTCTTCTCAAACCTAAATGATTAAATTTAAGTGGCTAATATCCATATAGAAGTAGGTGTATGAATAAGTGTGATAAATAAGAAAATTAGGTGAATGCATAAAATGATAAATGGATTAATTTTAAGGGATCAACCCTAACTTCACACATGATCATACCATTTTTCATGAACATATGTCAATATATTTCTTAGAATTAGGTCAATGAGAAAATTTTGTAAATATACAATATAAGTTAAAAGTATAGTAAACTGTATTGATTATCCATAACAGTGTTGAACATCATCCTTCGTTGTAATGTCGTCAAAACCTAAAATGGAATTAGAGATCGGCTAGAGTTTGATGAAAGAGAATTCCAAGTTAGATAAGATTAATGTAGTGTTTTCTAGTGGGGAAGAGGAAAACCTTATGAACCCAGGGAATCTAAAAAAGAAAACTCTAAGGATAAGGATAGTGTTAATTCTAAGTCTATGATAGTTATTTCCAAGAAGAACAAAGAATGGATAACATGAGCCCAAGATCTTCAAGCAATACTACTAGTACCAAAAAACCAAAAAGGGCCCCTATTACTATTGAGACCTATATTAATGAAATCATGACCAAGAGGGAAAAAACTAGTCAAGAGAAAAGATATTAATTATAAAAGAGGATAAACTCCAAGAAAAGGATGCCAAAGATCAAAAACTAAAAATGAAACCCTTACCAAAATGAATCAACCTATTAAAAGAGGTGAAGTTCAATGAAGGGGAAATCTACAAGGGTTGATACAAGTGATGAGTATGATCACTTGTAACTTATTGTAAAGGGCTGGAATAATGGAAACTCAACTTTGAATACAATATACCAATTCTTACTCTCTTTTTTGGGGATTTCATGTTATGAATTTTCAAATTTTGATTATTTTTCTTTGCATTTAATTCACTAAATTTTTGGTGTATTCAACATTTTTACACCAACAATGTTTTGTTGATGGTTGAGCTTTTGTATGGTCGCGAACACATTTGTGCACATTGAAATTTGACAATTATACACATGATTTTTAGTTTTTTTGAAGATCACACTTTCTTAAGTTTGGATTGTGGGTAATAGGTATAATGGGGATTCCGTTCACATTAAATTATTTTATTCATAGTGTGTAGGAGGATTGAATTCAAGGTTAAATTATTATTTCATTCTCTTTAACCTGTTCCTTCTCTCCTATCATTTTTGTTATTTTTTTATATTGATGATAAAGTAGAGTTAGTTCTAAGTTTTTGATGATATAAGGCATAAATTCTAAATGAGTTTTTGACTTCCATATGATGAAACTTCCATATCTTAACATATTCTTTGTTGTAAAAAAAAAAATTGAATTATTTTAAAAATTGGTAAACTTTCATAAATGACCTTTCGTATTTCACCCAACAAAATTCTAATTTTGAAGGACATATTAATGCTTTGCAAATTTTTATCACTTTTTAACCAAAATTGATGTTAAAATAGCTTGTGGGAAGTACAAGAAACTAAAATGAAAATCGTGAACTTGCTCAAAAGTGAAACAAAAGTTTTATGCTAGCTAATAGTGATAAGATTACACTAAGTAAGTTTTTTTTTCATGTGAATGACTCCTCATATTATGCCTATCCCCTTGAGAATACTAACCAAAACACTCTAAGTGGAAGATTATGGTAAACATTGTGAAAGAAATCAATGAATAGTCTAAAGAAAATCTACCTTCCAAGTAGGGAAATCTTTGTCATTCAAACTTCTTATTGTTTCAAAACCTACATCAAAAATTTGAATGTCAAGGGGATGCCTATTTGAAGCTACAACAATAGTTCCCATTGGAGGATAGGCACATATGCACTTCTCTTGTTCTTCTAGTTACCCATAACCTCAAAAACTAAAATTATCCCCACTACATTCCAAGAATGTAATTTCTTGTTTTCCAAGATCTTAGGTAAGATTGACTTGAGGTTCATAATTTTGAAAAAATTAATAAAATTTCACATGTTTTCACTTTGAGACTATGAAATTTTAAAGAAATTTTAAATAAAACATAACAATTATTAAAATAATGAATAATTATTTAAAAAAATAACTAATATCAATTTCACATCCAACAACTTTACACCCTAATTAAAAAATTAAATCAAGTAACAATAATTTTAGACAAATAAATACACTGCAGAATCAAAATAATCAAAATATTCTGTTCAAATATTATGATAAACAACACCCTGCTCTCTAAAAATTAAATTCAATGACGGAATGAAACAGAGCAAGAATATATTCAATTATTTTTACATTGTCACTTTTATCATTCATTGGATTCCAAATTCATTTATTGTTCTTTTGAGTAAGATAAAGGAGAATAATTCGTTTTAATAACCGACATTTGATTCAATGAAATGACAGTCAGTGGTTTTAGTAAACCCATTACATGCGGGGTTGATTTTTAGTTGGCACGGCACTGGCAGCGGCAGGGATTGACTAGATAGGCCTGGCAGGCCATAGCAGGGATGGGCATGCCGCATGGATGGGGCGGGCATATATGCCCCTGCCGTAAGTAACAACTAATATTACAGTAAATGTTGAGAGATTACATTACACTTTTGGCAGAGCAATTTGAACGTAAGGGTTAACGGAATGAATGAAAGATATTAGGAGAGCAGCGTAGAGCAGATCATTCCAAGTGTGTGGAACGCCAGGGAGTAATCGGCATAGCGAGCGGGATTCTTACGCTGTAAAATCATTTCCTTTAAGTTGAGGGATCCTTCCGCAGCAGCGATAATGTCGTAATGTCCACGAAACGATCCTGCGATTTTCAAAACCCTCTCGGCGAAAGAGTTGCTGCCCTTGGCCTTGTTCCATTCCCTAGGACTGCACACAGATCGCTAAAAAACTATTAGAAAAAATGGACTAAAATTTTCAAAAGATGCATGCATCTGTGTTTTTATTAACCTGGTATGAGGGGGAGAATAGCTGCGGAAAAAGGGGTGTCTATGTTTGAATCGATCATTCCTTCTGATAGGCAACTGTGCGGTCCATGTCCTGTCCTCTGTCGTCTTGTGCAGCTCACTCCAATATCTCAGCTCATCCATCCCTCTTTGTAAATCCCCTTTCCTTGTCTCTTTCTCAAAAGTTGTAAGCATCGGGCCTTTTTTAAGATAAGTATTATCTAGATATAGACATTCAGGATGGGAAGAGTCAAGCTGACCATCACGAGGTTCGAGAATACCAATAATAGGCACGTCACATATGCTAAGCGGAGGAATGGAATTATAAAGAAGATGAGAGAGCTGTCAATTTTGTGCGACGTCGACATAGCGCTCATCATGTTCTCTCCCATGGAAAGCCCACACTTTGTCTCGGAGAAAGGAGGTATGTACACCATTTATTTTTTTATATGCTTTTCTATATCAAAGTGACATTCGATTCATGTATATGCCCAATATAATAAGCTTGAATTATATAAATATGGCTTGCTTTCATACTTTGCTCAATGAGTACGTAATGGACTGAAAATATTGTATACAATTCAAAATCCAGACCCAGTGCTGTATATGTTTGTTGAGTCAATGTCATCAGTAGTGACACTTAAATCAGAGACCTCGATCAAATGCTTCAAGCTATTTCCTAGTGATGGGTTTAGTGGGGAGACCTCAGACTGCCTATTCTAAATTACATACACAACTTATCATGATAACAGGCATCCACACACTGAACAACCTACTCTTAAAACTTAAAAACATGGATTTTCTTCCTTTGCAGAGATCAATAATATAACAATGTTGACATGGAAGCCCATGTCACAAATCTAGCTATTACGTATACAATATGATCCAGAAAAACTAGAAAAACAAGAGCTGCTTCCTTTCTTCTTTTTTGTAGGAATAACAGGAGGCATACCGAAACAAACACAACAACATTCATAATTATAAACACTGAAATTATGAAATTAAAACATATGCACCAAACCCAGAAATTGATATTATATTGATTTTCAGAAACATATTTCAACACTATAGAGCTTCAACTCTTCTCTTCTAAAATCCTGCTTCTTTTGAGCAAATTTTCAACTTCTGATACATTGTCTTTCTCTCTGCTCTTGAGAGCCTTTTTCATGTCACCTTCCGTTTTTACACTTCACAGCACTTCACCTTTCCATTACTAATACAATCATGCATATATAAAATATATCCAGCTGTCTGAAAAAACCTACATTAACAATAATAATAAAGGCCAATGAATAAGCCAAGTTGTCATCGTCCAACTCATAATAAAAAAATTGTCCTTATACAATAAATATCCGCCAGCTCAAACACCACAACAACCGCTGTCAGAATCAAGGTCAAAAAGTCAAACGGTTGACTACCGCGCTATCGCCACAGTTTACGAGGAAACTGTGATGGCCGCAGTCACCACGAGCACATCAAGGAAGGGGTTTACTATGCTACTGCTGCGGTTAAGAAATAGACCGTGGTGGCCACGGTAACAGTCCATAGACGGTCAACTAACTACAAGATGACGGGCACCACACTATCGCAAGAGGCAAGAGAACAGACCGCGGTAGAGCGGTAACAGCACGGATGGACGGAGAGAGAACCGCTGAAGGTTACTGCAGTACCGCACGGGGTCAAGAGAGTCACCGCAGTAGAGCGATAACAGTCTCCTGGCGGTTAATCGTGATATCGCAAGGAGCAACAAAGAGAGTCGGGGTAAAGCGGTAACACCGTGCTATTGCGGGGAGTAAACAGACAGGCTGTGGTATGGCGGTAAAACTACCCAACCACGAGGGGCCACGCCGAGGTAACACGGTAAAACCTGAAGTTGGAATTATTTCCAACACTCCCCCTTAATTTCAACTTCTGCTTCTACCTCTTCCATTGATTTTTTTTTCATAGCTTGATGAGCCTTCTCTTTGTCTGCTTCACTACATGAAAAACAATGATCTCTTTAGGATCTTCTTCAAATCTTTACCTCAGCTACTGTTGGATCTCTTCATCTTTAGAGTTCTAACAGGCTTCTTCATCCTTCCATCTGATTTCTGTCACAGTTTCAATGCATTTCTTCGACCATTTATATCTCTATTCTTCTCCGAGGACTGCAGCCTCATTTTTCCCTTAAAAACTTCAATAGAAATCATTCATCCATGTTTTCATCATTATGCATTCTTCCTTTTTTCAAAAACAACTAGTTGCCCATCAGTTAGGTTTTGAATCTCTTCTCATTCTCTATTTCCAATTCTTTTTAATCTGTTTCATGACTTCATTCTTGATTTCTCTCAACACTTCCTATGAAAACACACTACAGGTGCAAAGGAGTTCTGCCATTAAGTCCATCTTTTATCTTCATACTGATTATAGATTGTTGCTGCATATCATTGAGATATTTCTTGCTTTTTCCTTAACTTTTGTCAATTTCATTCTTTCAATGAGGTGGTTTCAGATTACCACAAACTAGCTGTAGTGTTCCATTCCTTTCAATGACATTTTCTTGATTTGAGTTTTTTTTTTTTAAATTCTTCCCATAGTGGCACATTGTTGGTGCTAGGGAATCCAATCATTAGTTTTATCTTTTGACTTCATCCTTGCTTATAGAATGCTACAACAATTCATTGTGTTATTTCTCCCTCTTTGGCCAAACTTCTGACTCAACAATTTATTCAAAAACTTCAACCTCTTCTTCCAAAATGAAACTCATTCCATTGTGGCTGCTGCCATTCATCCTCTGAAAAATTTGAACTGCAATATTTTTTCAAACCTCTCCTTTCAGATTTCTGAGTCTTGTCTTCTTCCATCACATCTTTAATTTCTTCATAAAAAAAAATATTGTTGTATGACAAGGAGAGCTACAACTCTAACTCTTGGTTGTGTTCCCTTTAACTGTGTCTTCAAATTCAACTCTTGATGATGACCATTAACAACTGTGACTGTAACCTCTGTTTTATCCATTCATATTATGAATTCTCTCCAGTGCACATACAACCTTTATTACATTTTCCCTTCTTGACAGCTTCATATAAGTTCTTTCCAAAGACATCCTTGAATGTTGTTTTAACTGATTCTTTGATAGCTGTTGTTGTATCAAATTTTTTATATTTGTAGTGGTAGCATCAACCACATTTCTGAATTTTTATTTCTACTTACACATGACCAATCTTCACTCAAACTTAGAAGTTCTTGTGACTTCCTCTAGCACACCTTTGTTCTGTTATTTCAACAATGTTTTCTCATTTTTCAAAACAATCAAAAAATTTATCACACATAAATGATATCAACCATTTTACCCTTTCAACTCTAGTCTTCAATACTTCAAAAACATTAGACTGATATTTTCATCTTCACTATTTGCAAGTGACTCATTAGACTGCAACTTCTTTTCTCTCCAAACAATTTTCATTTCTTGTGAACATTCATACCTCTCAGACTTTTTATTAACCTTCATATATGAACACTTGTATAGTCTCTTGAACATACCTGTTAGCTTCTACTAACCTGAATCACAAATCCATCCACAGTCCATCTTTATGCATTTTGAACCAGATTCATTCTTTGATACCTTTTTCCAACACATTTCTTCGCAGTGATTCTTTGAACCACAAACCGTGCAAGGATGTAGATCCCAACACTTCTCCTTGATGTGACCTCTTCTATGACAGTGTGAACACTCATTACTCTTCATTTCTCTAACAAACTTATCTGCACTTGTAGCAACATTTCCTTTTCCTGAATCATATCTGAGACCTTCATCCTTCGAACTCATTACAACCTCAATTGGCTCTATTATCCCTTGCTCATGTTTTCCTAGACCTTGTCCAGTATAACCCATTCTTTTCATGATTTTCAACCTTGTATTCTCTTCACAACAAACATCATCTTTTGAAGATTTTGACACTTTATCATAGCTAGCCATATTTGCAAATTCATTAACATGTTTATCTAGACACTTTTTATCACCAACATTTTCAATAGAAACAGATTTTTCAAATGAAGAGCACAAATCTGTTGTGTCACATGAGACATATCACATACTGAAAGTTTTGTTTTCACACAATCATTACATGCCAAGATTAATTTATCATTTTCTTCTTTCAATTCTGCGATTTCCTTCAACTGTAAACATTTTTCCTCTTCTACCCTTTTCAAGAGTTTTCCCAAATCTTCATTCTTTTTCTTTATCTCATCAAACAACTTCATTTTTGTCCAACCTCCTCATTTCTCTTCTTAATTTCTTCAAAGGACTTCAACCTATCTTCTAGCTCTTCATTTCTAGCTTTAACCTTTCTCAATTCTTTCTCAAGATCATCATTTTCATCTAACAGTAGACACTTCTCTTTCAACAACTCTTTTATTCTTTCAATAAAACACCCATTGTCCTTTTTAACAATACCCAATTCATCTTTAAGCAAAACTATTTCTTCTTCTAAAACATCTTTTGCAGATGACAAATTTTCATTCTCTTTCTTAACCCTTTTTCCTACTTTCCCCATTTGTAAATGAAATTTCAACTTACCTCTTTTGAACTTGTTCTAGGGATATAGCAGCTTTGTGTTACTCTAATCTTCTTTAGCCTCTGTTTTTCTTCTTGTTCTACAACTGGGTCTACAGCTGGGTCTACAGTTCTTGTTTTTTCAAACAATTGGTGTTTTGTTCAGTTCCTTTTCTTCAACACAACTTCTTCTTTTTGTCAATTCACAACAACTATCTTCACAAATTTGATAAACCTCCTTATAACAACTTCTTCTACTTGTGAGTTTCTGCTCATCTTCTCTTGTGATAGTTATCTCTTTTCTTTGTGTTCAAAATACAACACTTCTGGATTTTCTTAACAATTTTCTTCAAACATTCCTTTTTTTTTATGTATACAACCTCCTGTTTACTTATCTCAGCAACTTGGTTAGAAAAATTCTTTCAAAGCTTCAAACACTTCAAATCTTCCTGTTAGCTAAACTGACTTCAACCTTTTGCAAACATTCAACCTTTTCTAATATCTTCCTCTCTAGAAATGAATTCTTACTCACTTGACAACTACATATGACACAAGCAATTTTTCTATTGACAGAGCACTTGAGGCTTTCTAAAGCAAAGATACAACTTTTTTAAATAAAAACTTATTTTCCTTATCACCTCTCTTCACAGATTTTTAAACTCAGACAAACTTCTCAGATTTTGCAAACAAACAAGTCCTAGACACTCAATGGCTTTCTCAAACTAGACAGTGATTACTTCACACAAATTCACCATAAGTTTCTACTCCCAGTCAACCTGATCGATAGGGCTCTAATACCACTTTGTAGGAATAACAGGAGGCATACCAGAACAAACACAACAACATTCATAATTATAAACACTGAAATTATGAAATTAAAACATATGCACCAAACCCAAAAATTGATATTATATTGATTTTCAAAAACATATTTCAACACTACAGAGCTTCAGCTCTTCTCTTCTAGAATCCTACTTCTTCTGAGCAGATTTTCAACTTTTGATACATTGTCTTTCTCTCTGCTCTTGAGAGCCTTTTTCATGTCACCTTCCTTTTCTACACTTCACAACACTTCACCTTTCCATTACTAATACAATCATGTATATATAAAATATATCCAGTTGTCCGAAAAAACCTACATTAACAATAATAATAAAGGCCAATGAATAAACCAAGTTGTCATCGTCCAACTCATAATAAAAAAATTGTCCTTATATAATAAATATCCGCTAGCTCAAACACCACCAACAACCGTCATCAGAACCAAGGTCAAAAAGTCAAACAGTTGACTACCGTGCTACTGTTGCAGTTTACGAGACCGCAGTGGCTGTGGTAACCGCGAGCACAACAAGGAAGGATTTTACTGCGGTTAAGAAATAGACTATGGTGGCCGCGGTAATAGTCCATAGACGGTCAACTAACTGCAAGATGACGGGCACCGCGCTACCGCAGGAGGCAAGAGAACAAACCGCGATAGAGTGGTAACAACACGGACGGACGGAGAGAGAACCGCTGAAGGTTATCGCGGTACTGCACGGGGTCAGGAGATTCACCATGGTAGAGTGGTAATAGACTCCTGGCGGTTAACCGTGATACAGCAAGGAGCAACAAAGAGAGCCACAGTAAAGCGATAACACCGCGCTACCGCGGGGAGCAAACAGACAGGCTGCGGTATGGCGGTAAAACCGCCCAACCGCGAGGGGCCAAAAGTAAACGCCGAGGTAACACGGTAAAACCTGAAGTTGGAATTATTTCCAACATTTTCAGCACACTTGTTTATTCCCAAGTGATGTCTTTAGTTTGATATCAGAGGGGATTCTTTGGATTTTCGCAATCTGTAACCTAGCATATAGATACAAATTGTCTTCAAGCAGTGGTATATCGATATCTATTAGGGTGCCTAGTGATCTTCTGATTTTTTTCAGGCACTCTTTTGACCAAAATTCCAAAGTTGGATTATACATTTTAATCCATTTTGGTCCCTCTTATGGTTTGAAATTCCTAGGATTGAAATTCGGTATTCATTTATGAATGTAGATCAGGTGCTTGCTAGTTTTCCATAGCCCGCCAACCAGTACTCCATCCTCATCTTCTTCGGATACGAAGACTACAATGAAGAATTTCTTCATTCGATAAAAACTTGATTGCATGTTAGGGGTTTCCAATTGCTTTCCGACCAATTTAAGATCTGTTACGTGGACCAATGACATTTTTCAATTTCTCCTCGTTGTTTTAACCCGTAGACATTTTCGCTTATACCCTATTAGTTAGCATATATACTATGTAAATTATATTAATATAAATACAAATGTAATATAAATATATAATGTATAAATAATATAATATTTTATATGAAATATATATTGATGTAATGTATATATATTATAAATATATAGCACAATGGGCATATAATATACACATACACACACATATATATAATATGTTACATGTATAATATAATATATATATATATATATATATATGTCAAACACATCACATGTCTTGTTTATACTTCCACATTTTGCATACATATCAACTAGGGTAGTTGCAACGACACCATCTAGCGAAATTCCTCCATTGTTTATCCTATGATGGATGTCCATACTCCATTCCAAAGCTCCCATTTCCAAACATTCTATGAGTTTCATCGCAAAGATTGTAGAGTTTGGATTTACACCTTCCAATTGTATTTAGTTGAAATTTTCTAGTTCCTTTGTAAGAGACACATTCTACGCATATCCGAAAATCATGGCATTCAATGAGACCACATTTCTTTTAGGCATCCTACCAAACAATACACATTCCTTGTCTATGCTTCCACATTTTCATACATGTCTACTAGAGAATTTCCAACTCCGATATCTAACAAAAATAATGCTTCCATTATGCTTTGATGGACGTCCACACCCTATTCCAAAGCTCCCATTTTGGCATGGACCAAAGTATGCTATCAAATGGAGATTGGTAGGACTTGTTGTATATGTAGATCATAAAGACAGGAGAACAAATTCAAAAAAAAAACTTGGGCGGGATTAAGGGCCAATGGAATAGAGAACAAGAAGTGGGATGGGTTAGGAGGGACCCACATCAACCACCTAAACAGTCAACGCTTTGAGTGTGTTGATTAAGCCTAATTGATGGACTACGTCATTCCCACGTCTTATATATATATAAAATATGTATGTATGTATATGTATATATAAATTTTTATAGATACTTATGTATATGTAATGTATATACACATATAAATATACATATACATATCTATATATATTATATGTATTTATTTATTTGATATTATAAATTTATATGTATATTTACTATATTATACGTGTAACATATTATATATATGTGTGTATGTGTATATTATATGCCCATTGTGCTATATATTTATAATATATATACATTACATCAATATATATTTCATATATAATATTACATTATTTATACGCTATATATTTATATTACATTTGTATTTATATTAATATAATTTACATAGTATATATGCTAACTAATAGGGTGTAAGCGAAAATGTTGCGGGTTAAAACAGCGAGGAGAAATTGCAAAAAGTCATTGGTCCACGTAATAGATCTTAAATTGGTCGGAAAGCAATTGGAAACCCCTAACATGAAATCAAGTTTTTATCGAACAAACGGATTCTTCATTGTAGTCTTCGTATCCGAAGAAGATGAGGATGGAGTACTGGTTGGCGGGCTATGGAAAATTAGCGAGCACATGATCTACATTCAGAAATGAATACCGAATTTCAATCCTAGGAATTTCGAACCATAAGAGGGACCAAAATGGATTAGAATGTATAATCCACCTTTGGAATTTTGGTCGAAAGAGTGCCTGAAAAAAATCAGAAGATCACTAGGCACCCTAATAGATATCGATATACCACTGCTTGAAGACAATTTGTATCTGTATGCTAGGTTACAGATTGCGAAAATCCAAAGAATCCCCTCTGATATCAAACTAAAGACATCACTTGGGAATAAACACGTGTGCTGAAAAGAAGAAAGGAAGCAGCTCTTGTTTTTCTAGTTTTTCTGGATCATACTGCATACGTAATAGCTAGATCTGTGACATGGGCTTCCATGTCAACATTGTTATATTGATCTCTGCAAAGGAAGAAAATCCACTTTTTTAAGTTTTAAGAGTAAGTTGTTCAGTGTGTGGATGCCTGTTATCATGATAAGTTGTGTATGTAATTTAGAATAGGCAGTCTGAGTTCTCCCCACTAAACCCATCACTAGGGAATAGCTTGAAGCATCTGATCGGGGTCTCTGATTTAAGTGTCACTAGTGATGACATTGGCTCAACAAACATATACAGAACTGGGTCTGGATTTTGAATTGTATACTATATTTTCAGCCCATTACGTACTCATTGAGCAAAGCATGAAAGCAAGCCATATTTATCTAATTCAAGCTTATTATATTGGGCATATACATGAACCGAATGTCACTTTGATACAGAAAAGCATATAAGAAAAATAAATGGTGTACATACCTCCTTTCTCCGAGACAAAGTGTGGGCTTTCCAGTGGGGGAGAACATGATGAGCGCTATGTCGACGTCGCACAAAATTGACAGCTCTCTCGTCTTCTTTATAATTCCATTCCTCCGCTTAGCATATGTGACCTGCCTATTATTGGTATTCTCCAACCTCGTGATGGTCAGCTTGACTCTTCCCATCCTGAATGTCTATATCTAGATAATACTTATCTTAAAAAAGGCCTGATGCTTGCAACTTTTGGGAAAGAGACAAGGAGAGGGGATTTACAAAGAGGGATGGATGAGCTGAGATATTAGAGTGAGCTGCACAAGACGTTAGAGGACAAGATATGGACCGCACAGTTGCCTATCAGAAGGAATGATAGATTCAAACATAGACACCCCTTTTTCCGCAGCTATTCTCCCCCTCATACCAGGTTAATAAAAAACACAGATGCATGCATCTTTTGAAAAATTTAGTCCATTTGTTTAATACTTTTTTAGCAATCTGTGTGCAGTCCTAGGGAATGGAACAAGGCCAAGGGCAGCAACTCTTTCGCCGAGAGGGTTTTGAAAATCGCAGGTTCGTTTCGTGGACATTACGGCATTATCGTTGCTGCGGAAGGATCCCTCAACTTAAAGGCAATGATTTTACAGCGTAAGAATCCCGCTCGCTATGTCGATTACTCCCTGGCATTCCACACTTGGAATGATCTGCTCTACGCTGCTCTCCTAATATCTTTCATTCATTTCGTTAACCCTTACGTTTGAATTGCTCTGACAAAAGTGTAATGTAATCTCTCAACATTTGTTGTAATATTGCCCCATCCATGCGGCATGCCCATCCCTGCTACGGCCTGCCAGGCCTATCTAGTCAATCCCTGCCGCTGCCAGTGCCGTGCCAACTAAAAATCAATCCCGCATGTAATGGGTTTACTAAAACCACTGACTGTCATTTCATTGAATCAAATGTCGGTTATTTAAACGAAATATTCTCCTTTATCTTACTCAAAAGAACAATAAATGAATTTGGAAGCCAATGAATGATAATAGTGACAATGTAAAAACAATTGAATATATTCTTGCTCTATTTCATTCTGTCATTGAATTTAATTTTTAGAGAAGGGTGTTGTTTATCATAATATTTGAACACAATATTTTTTATTTTATCTTTTTAAGACGTGGTAATGACGTAGTCCGTCAGTTAGGCTTAATCAATACATTCTAAGTGTTGACCGTTTAGGTGGTTGATGTGGGTCTCTGTTCCATTGGCCCTTAATCCTGCCCAAGTTTTGTTTTTGAATTTGTTCTCCTGTCTTTATGATCTACATATACAACAAGTCCTACCAGTCTCCATTTGATAGCATACTTTGGCCCATGCCAAAATGGGAGCTTTGGAATAGGGTGTGGACGTCCATCAAAGCATAATGGAAGCATTATTTTTGTTAGATATCGGAGTTGGAAATTCTCTGGTGGACATGTATGAAAATGTGGAAGCATAGACAAGGAATATGTGCTGTTTGGTAGGATGCCTACAAGAAATGTGGTCTCATTGAATGCCATGATTTTTGGATATGCATAGAATGTGTCTCTTACAAAGGAACTAGAAAATTTCAACTAAATACAATTGGAAGGTGTAAATCCAAACTCTACAATCTTTGCGATGAAACTCATAGAATGTGTGGAAATGGGAGCTTTGGAATGGAGTATGGACATCCATCATAGGATAAACAATGGAGGAATTTCGCTAGATGGTGTCGTTGCAACTACCCTAGTTGATATGTATGCAAAATGTGGAAGTATAGACAAGGCATGTGATGTGTTTGACATATTCAAACTCTACATGTTTTGCCACCATCCTTCCAAATTGTGCCAAATGGGAGCTTTGGAATCTAGGGTGTGTGAAAAATGTAGTTACATATATTTTAAAACCTACATATTCAACTTCTAGAGTAATTTTTTCATATCATATTTAACTTGTACAATTATTTTGTTTGGATTAATTGATAGAATGAAACATCACAAATCAATTTAAGGGACAATGAAGTACATATGACATGAGCATGTAGTTGATTGACCCCCCAATTATGAGAATCTAATCATTCATGATATTGTTTAAAGGGTGTATAACTATCTTCCTAATTAATTGGAAGAAAATCAAAATCGATAACCTTGCACATAATCACCCATCTACCTATTATGGTAGGATATAATGAGTGGGCAATCTTTGAACGTTGGTTATCTTTCATAATAAAATTGATATAATAACTCTCTTCTACCTTAGTGGCAGCCCCTTATTTCTATTTGGCAATATTTGGACAACCATTATCATCATAATGGTTTACTTGGGATTTTTATTACAAATTATGTGATTAACCTTTAATCTAGTGTGATTTTTGAAGTCCCTTTGAATGTTGAAGATTGTCTTTTCATATAGGCAATAAGGGTTTAAAGATAAGAAAACCCTCTTTGATTGTAAAGTCCTCTATTGCACTATTTCTTCCATGATACTTTGATTATAGTAGTTGTATTAATAGTCCTTTGGTGGTTAAGACATGATTATTACCCTGAATTAATTGTCAAAGTGGGACATGATAGTGCCCATGGCTTGATGAATTTCTTTTTAGGGCATATAGATATTTTTTATACTATCATGAGATTGGTTTGATTATTCTTATGGCCATAGTGTAGCAATCCTTTCAAGATAATTGTTTATGATTACACAATTAAGTGAAATAATAAGTATGCAAAAGTGTTATGCTACAATGACTATCACCTTCTTTGATGACAACCTACTTTATATGTTTGACAATATTTTGTATTTAAATATATTATCACATTTCTATGATAGTCTTTATGAATAAAATATTGAGACCTTGATGACAATCCTTCAAAGGTATGGGATTATTAATGGAGATATTATTAGCCCATGGATGACTAGATGCATGGAATATAATACTTCTCTCATTTATAGTAGTCATTGAGGTGATGATGCATATCAATATGTCGAGAAGTTAATGTTAGTTTTTGTACATGATACAAATTAGGTTTTTTAGGAAATCTTGATTGAAACCATTTTCAATGCATGAAATTGACCTACCAATTTTAAAATAGTCAAATTTTAATTGGGCAATAACTATCTAGTATATCTCAAAGTTTCATATAATGACAGATTATTTTGCACCACTTGTCATATTCACATCAACATCAAAACTAGAGATGAGTATCTTTAACTTCTTGGTTTAAATCACCTACTTATATTATCATAGTTAGTAACCAATATTAATCTCATATTCATATTCTTGGGTAAATTCTTGTGTTATTATTTTATACACACTGGGACATTTATCAGATTTTTATTTTCTCACATTTTTGGTGAGCTTGAATTGTCTTGGATTGCCTAGGGTTTATCCTTGTTATTTTATAAATATAAATTAAGATTTTTCATCCAATTTTTTAATTTTTATTTCACATGTTATTATATTTTGTATTCATCATTCTAAGTTATATTCATTGTTGCATTAGATAGATTTTCCTTATACTTATGCAATGTCTGAAATGTAACAATGTGAAGTCTTGCAAGTGTATAGATTCATAACATAGGTGACCTCCAAGATTGAAAGGACAAATCCATATAAGATTTATAACGATCTCTCAATAATTTCTTACTAAGGAAAGGGAGAAGAGACTAACACATAAAAGTAAATCCTATCCTATATAGGTAATACATGAAGATTAAGGTAAGATTCAATGGCACATAGATTAAATCTTGTGATTTAATAGTCAACAAGAATAAGCAAGACACATAAGAAACAATAAGAGAAAATGAAACATGGTCTTTGGCATGCCCAAACTGTTCAAGAACTTCTTATAAAATAATAATGAATTCTAAACACATAGACAAAGGCTACTCAAATGCAAGTATAAAAATTTAAAAAAATATATTCAAATAAAAGCAATAAGCATATTAAGAAAAGTAATTTCAATTACTAGAGTAAGCACACTTAATACAAACACAAAATATAAGAATTATTTTAACCTTTTCATTATCTATTATAGGTACGAAGAAAGAGAAATTTGTGTAACCTTAGGCTCAAATATAAATTATAGGGGTTCACCACTAAAATTCCCTAAAAACAATCCTATACAAAGTAATAAGTATACAAAAGTGTTATGCTACAATGACTATTATCTTCCTTGATGACAACCTACTTTATGTTTGACAATATTTTGTATTTAAATAGATTGCCACATCTTTATGATAGTCTTTATGAATAAAATATTGAGACCTTGATGGCAATGCTTCAATGACATGGGATTATTAATGGAGAGATTATTGGCCTATGGATGACTAGGTGCATGGAATTCATCGTGATAATACTTCTCTCATTTATGGTAGTCATTGAAGTGATGATGAATATCAATATATCTAGAGGTCAATGTTACATCTTGATGGTAACAAGGTCCCAAGTTCCATGATTAGTATTGGTTTTGATGATGGAAATTTCTCCTTAATGAGGTAAGACACCATAATAGTTCTATAATAATTTGTACATTTATTTAATATTATTGGTTACCATGGTGTTTTTGACTTGAAAAGATCTATATAACACAACATACAATAATAAGGTTCCTAAGATTAAGGACGATCATGATTGTCGTGACCATGTGAGTAACTATGTCTATTATGATTATGGCTATACAATAGCCTTGGAATAATGCATTGTGCAGTTTACATAAGGCTAATGCATTAAGATTTATTTAATGGAGTCCCTTAATTATATTTCTAATACTATAATTGCCATCATTCATGTCATTGTCCTCCTTATTTATAAGTATTCAAAACTTTATCATGATTTCCTCATAAATTTCAATGATACCATGTGACTGAAGAAATTTCTTATAAGAATAGGACTAGCCATAATTGTACTATAATATTTTCTAACAACCCAACTTCCTTCCTTTTTTTGGTAATATTCTTCAAAGTAGTTTTATAACAATCTTGATGAGAAAATGAACTGCAAGTCTATGCTCTAAGCTACAACAATCATGAATATTATTGTGTCTTGACATCCTTCATTACTATGATGGGGACATCATGACGAGCTTTTAAAACCATCGATAGAAATGAGATAAGAGATAAGAGAAGTAGTTATTTACCAATTGGTTACATATTTCAGTTATAAGGAAGTCACAAAACCCTAGCTTTGAAATATTGTCGATGGTAGAGAAAAGAGATAAGAATTGCTCATAAGGAGGTGTAAGGCAGTTGCACAGGGATGATAGGGGCCCAATAGAGAAAATTTCCATTGATTGTATATGAATGAGGGTACGCAGGAACTTTGGGGCTGCAAATTTATTTTGGAGAATACCTGAGACAACATAAAAGCTACATTATATTATCATGAAAATACTCTTATGTGATATAATATTAGCCAATTGGTGATTACTATCATATAAGATAGAAATTATAGAGTTCTACATGAAAGGATCTTAGTCTTGATACTAGCATTTATGACACTCTTACCTTTGATGAGATAGTACTCTTAGTTTTCATGGTTAACTTTTAATTTATACCCAAGAACAAGGTGGAAACCTTAATAATTTAGTACCTAATGAAATCCTACATAGAACCTAATTGTTATTGTTATTGATTATGATAACCTTAATAAGTCTATCTAGGAACATGACCATCATATAAGATTTAGAGTAGCCTTAATAACCATGACTATTTTAACGTTTTATGGCTTTAATGATTCCTTGAGAGTGTCCTTTTTTCCTATCGTTGTTCTATGTGATGGGGCAAAGTTTTATGGTTTCATGAGAGTTTTAAGGGGTTAATATCATAGAGAACACTTAAATATTTTTTTATGTATGAATGATAGTAACATATGTAGCATAAAAAGTCTCCTTAAACACTCAAATCAAGAACTCTAAAGATAGTAACCTAGAAACTAAGAAATAAAATGCAAACAAGAGGTGGATCTAAGAACCCAAATTACATCTTGATACCTCAAACTAGTACCTCATATTGGAAAAAATATAATTAGTTGTATTTAGATCTTAAAATCTAATAACTCATGTAGAACCAAGTAAAATTAGAACACTTAAAGCTAGGAGAATGTTTGTCATCATTTTTTGGGGAAAAAGGGGTGTGTATGCAAGACATGTATGTTTCTAGATAGATTTGTAGGTTATTAATAAGGAAATATAATAACATAATCTTGAATTATTAGGATGGATGTTATCTTTCCAAGTAGGTGTAGATATGCATTTTATGTAGAATATGATGAGCTTCAAAATTTAATAGAATCACATGATTGTTCATTTAAATTTCATAAGGAAAACAATAGTTGGAGTAAGTCCATATCAAAAACAATAAGTTGATGAATTCTATCAAATTAATTCTAACAATTAAAACATGTTAGATCAATCACTTGAATGAATCATGACCTAGGAAAGTGACAATAGAAATATGGATTGTGAGTAAGATTTGTAAGGAAAAGAATGCAAAATATATAATGTGCCTTAATACATTATCAAGTACAAGGTTATATTAGATGCATTTGCTATTCAAAAAAATTCTTTGTGGGTGTTCAAGGCCACTCCTAAGGTACCAATAAAGTGTAGGCCTACATAGGTCAAAATTTATTAAGAGCTAGAACTATGTAAATCCCATGGATAAATCATCAAAGGAAGTATTAACAGAACTCATTGAGGTAAATTCTAATAGCCTAGATTAAAACCACTAGATCCTATGGCTCTTTAGAATATTTAATGATCTAAATTCTAAATAATTTAAGTATGGGAGGTTGTTAATTGAATTAATTATAATAAGTCTTAGAGTCCCTTCATGCAATTTTTTCTAACAAAACCATCCTTTGAGACTAGCTTTCTTTGTAATATTGAAGCCTATTTTTCTTTCCAAGTCTTAATAAATCCTATCCATCTATTCCTCAAGAAAATTATTGATCATGGATCTATCTTAGAGTAAATATATAATGGACACATGTCCCCAAGAGGAAATAAGCCTTGGAAAGAGTCCTAAGTCAAGACAAAACCCTATTCATTACTCTATCAAGTGAAATCTAAGTCACTAACTAGAAAAAGTTAATTATGTAATGATGCTTATCCTCTAAGTGGAACTATGAATGTTCCCCTTGTAAAAATCCATAATTGACATAATGTTAAATTAAAATTTACAAGGAGCCTCAAATCCAATAGGATTTATAGAAATAAAGAAGTATCAAATCCAAACCTAAGATCTTGAGTAAAATCAAACTTATAAATACCCACATCTATAGGAAATTTTAAATATAATTGCATGTCAAGATTGAAATTGAGTGCTCTAATAAGTTAAAGATTTAATCTAATGAATATTTCTATGGTATACTCTTTTTCATGATGTCATACTAATTTTGGAATTAAGAGCCTGGGCATGTTAGAATTTATAAAGTTCCCACATTTGTGGAAAGTACTAATGGATTTTCTAACTATTGATGCCCCATTTGAATCTATATCCACTAATCTACTAGAGTGAATCTTCACACGTGTGTTCATAGATAGATGAGGGTTGAAAGATAACTATTAGTAAGTTCAAATTTGAGTGCACAAATTAGTCAAAGTTAGTAGGCAACTTAGGTCTGTGGAACTCTAGAGATAAACCTTTTAATTCAAAAACCAATATCCCAAATAAATTATAATTGATAAAATGTTTGTGCCTAAGATTTTGAGAGTCAAGAATCCTAAAAATTGGGTGGGTGTCATGTGTTTGTAATTTTTTATAGGACACTTACATCCACTGAGCCTACACATCTAAGACCATTAAATTTTTAGACCTAGACATCTTATTAAATTAGGTTGTATAAAATCTTTCACATACATAAGCATAATTAAAGTATGTTAAGTATGATTGGGATTTCATGAATGTGAGAATGTACCAATTGGAGTTGGCCACATGTTCCATATTGATTCTATTAAAATTTGATGGTTCAGCCCAAATTAAATCTTGTCATAAGAAGCATCTCTCAAATGTCACCCCATGTTAAGATAAAATAAGGAAATTTTTAAACCTATACATGAATGCCTAAACCCGATATTATTATCAAACCCAAAAATCCGAGTATGTTGATCCAAGAGAATTTTTGGATCTTTTCATAGGGATTTATTAATGTTGTAAGACTATATTCCTTTATATAATATGGGAAAAAACTTAAGAAGTTCAATTAAATATATAGTCTATTTTTTTCCAAGTCCATTGGATTATCCTATATGATATCAAAGCATGGTTTAAAATTAAGGGCCTATGCCATTAAGGATAAAATTTAGGTTTAATTTTGATATTGATTATGGATTGATCTTGCAAATTTTCTATTGATAGAAGTAGTAAGAAAGCTAAATTTCAAAATTTAGTATTTTATAGTGCATCAATAAGCAATACTTGTTTATCATTGTGGTTTCATTAGTTTAACTTTAACCATCAGGAAGATGAAAAGAGAAAATGGTAGAAGAAGGATAAGCGTGGTTCATAGATTATTTACTAACCTCTAAGATGGAGGACAAAGAGAAAGGATGTTGGGAGTAGAGAGAACCCAAAAAAATGGAAAATAAAATACTAAATTCAATTGCAAAAGAAAAAATCTTCATTTAGCATGAAATAAGAGATTGAATGTTTTCAATGAAACTAACAAATTTTATAATTGAATAACATTAGAATGAGTAAACAATAAATCTAAAAGTGGGATGATATTTTTAAATAAATTCTAAGAAAGAAACCATCTAAATAAATTGTCAAGAACAAACCCATCTCTTAAAGTGCAGAGATCTAGATTCTTTCCAAAAAAATTATTTTTTTGTCTTCTTTGCATAGAACCATGTATGCTTATCATAAAAATCCACAAATTCTCTTAATGTGTGCTTTGAGTATTTTTGTCAAACAATTCAAGTGTCTTGTCTATGCTTCCACATTTTGCATATTCTACATTTGTGGCATTCTGTAAACAATTCTAAGAGGCATTCTATCAAACAAATCACATGTCTTATCTATGCTTCCACATTTTGCATATATATATATATATATATATATCTACCAAGGTAGTTGTAGCTACAACATATAGAAAAATTCCTCCATCATTTATCATATGATGGATGACCATACTTCATTCCAAAGCTCCCATTTCCACGTAGGTTGTGAGTTTTTTGGAAAATATTAAAAATAACAAGTTTCGACTTTGTTAGTTTGCTTGATCTTTTATCTTTACTATTATATACTATTAAAAAAAAAATCTTTTATTTTTCCATTTAGTTTCGTATTAGATTTGTATTATAATATAGATATATTAATATTAAATACCTTTATATTTACTAATTGCTTTTATATTATATTTAGATTTATTGTATTTCCCTTTATTTTTATTTTTATATCATATTATATTATATTTAGGTTTAGATTTTATATTATATAAATATTTTTTCATTTTATCTTTTATTCTATTCTAATATTAAATTCTTATTTAGTTTTTCTTTGATGTTTACCGTTTAATCTTTTTGTGTTGTGTTTTATCTTTAATTTTTTCTATTTTGTTTTGTAGGATAGACCAAGACAAGGACAAGGAGAGGAGATGGTAAGGGTAGGATAGAGAGAACCTAAGCCTAGGGAAGAAGAAAGATGGAAAAAAATATTGATAATAATTATAGATGTGTCCCTCTTGTGGTTACTCTAGACCCCATTGATGTATGGGATAAACCAAATGACTAGAATCTTCCTCCTATTCTAGCAGCCTAGTAGTTTTGTTTATATTTTATGCTATCTTGCTCAAGGGAAATTAAGGGTGTGACTTTTTCCACCCACTTTTTTTTCATGAATATGTGTAATATTATTTTATACTTAGTAATAAAGGTATGTATTCATCAAAAATAAATAAAGATTCAAATTTGTATTTTAAAAATATTTTAATAAAAATAAAAAGGAGTGTATATGTAAGATTCAAAACAAAATCAAACTCAATGAAAAATTAATATATAGGAATTGGGTAGCATGACTCCCTATAAATTGCAATGCGTCTGGTACTATTAATAATTTAAAATAGAATTAATGGTTGATATAAACTTAAGAACTCCAAGACTTCTACATTAATTTAAGTGAAAAAGATTATTTTGTAATCGAAGGCTCCAATAACGGAACAATATAAAGTGTAGATATATTCCACTATTTATTTGAGCCTCTTTAGGGAATAGATATTATTAAAGATGGTTGAAGAAAATGGAGTGAGTTGACTGTGGTAAGAAATAAAAAATGATCCAGTCATCAGAATTTCTATTGGAGTGGCACCAAATTACAGTCCTGACAAGCGCTGGTAAGTAACAGCTAATAATGATAGTTAAAATTGCAGTGCTGGCAAGCAAGAAATGAATGAATGTCAACACTCACTTCTCCTCTCCACTAAAATATTGAACAAGACTTCATTCCATAGCGATTCGAGGTGAAACCCATCCTCGGAAAAACCAAAATATATTCTTTCTCTCAGAGCATTGAATACCAATCGAATACAGATTCCGCAGTTTCATTTCACAACGACAAAGTGCGATGGGAAATCTAAAACTCCGTTTGCAATAAGTTGCAGCGAACATAAGGCAAACCAAATTGAGTTAATGGCCAAATCCTTCCAAATCTTTGTCCTCCAATGAAAGTGGAGGCAGATGCCATGTTGAAAATCCCCATTACTTACTCCAATGCTTTCCCTACGCTTCTTCCGCCATTTTAGCCGACGTTTTTCAAACTATTCCAACTCAACATCCCATGCATAATGGCACTATATCCATCATCACATCTTATGCCCATCTGATACTTCTGCTTTGTCAAAATAGATTCTTTCCACCTCACTTTTAGTATATCCATCATCATCATCATTGGGTCAATTCCTTCTGCATAATGGTTCTATATCCATCACCATGTTGATTCCTCTACTATCTTGTGCAGAGAATAACGCAGCTCACTCCAATATCTTAGCTCCTCCACCCCTCTTGTAAATCCCATTTCCTTGTCTATCTTGTCTCTTTCTCAAAAGCCCATTCCCAAATCATTTTCTGGGCGATTAATCGTCTTCACTGTTGCAAGCATCGGGTCTTTTTTCTGGAAAATTTTATTATGAGAATGTCTAAATCGGTCGAGAGAGAGATTATTATAGCCATCGTCGATGTAGAGAATTAAGAAGATAAGTATTATGTAGATATAGAAATTCAGGATGGGAAGAGTCAAGTTGACCATCAAGAGGTTGGAGAACACCAATAATAGGCAGGTGACATATTCTAAGCGGAGCAATGGAATTCTAAAGAAGGCGAGAGAGCTGTCAATTTTGTGCGACATTGACATCGCGCTCATCATGTTCTCCCCCACTGGAAAACCCACAGTTTGTCTTGGAGAAAGGAGGTATGTACTACTATTTATTTTTCTCATATCCTTGTTCAATATGGCTTTCTGTATCAAAGTGACAATTGATTCATGTATAAGCCCATAATAAGTTTGAATTAGATACATATGGCTTGCTTTCATGCTTTGCCCAATGAGTAATAGGCTGAAAAAATAGTATACAATTCAAAATCTAGACCTAGTTATGTATATGTTTGTTGATGTTGGAATTTCACCCAACTCGCGAGTCAACGACTCAGTCAACTTCAACGGTCTTCATCAACCCTTACCGCCATACTGTGCCGTCTCCATCTTCTGCTCATGGTAATGCGGTGACCACTGTACTACCGCGGCCTCTTAACTCACTCACCGCGGTTAACCGCTAGCTCGCTTCTCTCATCGTCATTCCGTATAGTTACCGCTCTATCGCGGTCTGTTCCCTTGCCTCCTGCGGTAGCGTGATGCCCGTCTCTGGCAGTTAGTTGTCCGTCGGTGGTCGGTTACCGCGGCCACAGCGGTCTATTTTTTAACCGTGACGGTAGCGCGGTAAACCCCTTTCCTTGCAGTGCTCATGGTTACTGTGGTCACCATGGTCTATTATTTAACCGTAGCGGTAGTGCGGTAAGCTCGTTCCTTACAGCCCGCTCGGTTACCGCGGTCTCCTCATAAACCGCAGTGGTAGCGCAATAGTCAATGATGTTTGACTTTTTGAATTTTTGTGCCAATTGTTAATGGGATCCTCGTTGGCATAAAAGGATTTTTTTTGATTGGATTGTTTTTAATATGTCTAGGACTATAATTAAATTGATATAACCTAGTTAAGGACTTATTTGTGCTGGCATCTTGATGACATTAAAGTTTGTATTAATTTTTGTTTGGGTTGAAAATCTTTATATACTGGTATATCTTTGTAAAAGAGGTGAAGAGGATAATATAATATATTTTTCTCTCAAGTAGCAAATGTGGTTAAATTATGTTCTGTGTCAAATAATTTGCAGTCTATGTATTTTTTATTTTATCTTTGCTATTTCCTTCATGTGGTATCAGAGCCTAAGGTTAGTTATAGAGAGTCTGTAAATCATGGCAGCAAGCACAAGCTTGAGTAATCCTCAAATTCCACAGTTGTATGGAAATAATTATGACTACTGGTCTATAACAATGAGAGCATTATTTTGTTCACAAGATTTATGGGAGTATGTAGAGAATGGGTTTCCAGAACCAACAAATGCAACAACATATAATGCCTTGACACAAGCAGAGAAAGATTTGTTGAAGGATAACAAGAAGAAGGATTCAAAGGCTCACTTCTTTATTCTACAAGGTGTACATGAAAGTATTTTCCCCATAATATCAACCACTACCAAGTCTAAGCAAGCATGGGACATATTACAAATAGCATATCAAGGTATGGACAAAGTCAAAACTGCAAAGTTGCAAATACTGAGAAGAGAGTTTGAGACTCTGTTTATGAAAGAAAATGAGTCTGTAGATTCATATTTTACTCAAATAATGGGACTGGTAAACTAGATGAGAACACATGGTCAGACACTAGAAGATGTCAAAGTTATAGAAAATATTTTGAGAAGTTTACCCACAAGATTTGAGACAATTGCAGTCACAATAGAAGAGACAAAGGATCTCACACAGTATTCAGTTGATGAGCTATATGCTTCACTAATTTCTCATGAGCACAAACTCAGCAGAACATCAAATATGTCATTGAAGCATGCATTCAAGTCACAAGCTTCAATTAACCAAGGAAGAAGCAGAGGTAGATCAAATTTCAGAACAAGAGGAAGAGGTTTCAACAAAGGTGGAAGAGGTAGCAGCCAAAACCCATCTCAAAACTTTCCTCAAGGACAAAGGTGTGATAAATCTCAGGTTCAATGCCATTACTGTAAAAAGTTTCGCCATTACATGAATTAGTGTAGAAAGAAATAGTATGAAATGAGTAGACAAAATGCAAAATTTTCTAGAGAGAATCAAGACAATAGACCTGATAAAAGCACAATATTTTTAGCTTGTAATGTAGCTCAAACTAGTGAGAAAGAAGTTTGGTTTTTAGATTCAGGTTGTAGTAATCACATGACAGGTAATTTAGAATTGTTCACAAGTTTAGATGAGAATATTAAGCTAGATGTCACCCTGGGTAATGACAACAAAGTGTCAATTAAAGGAAAAGGGAATGTTAATATTCTAACCAAGCAGGGGGAGAAAAAATATATTTTTGATGTTTATTTTGTGCCTGGCCTTAAAAACAATTTGATAAGTGTAGGACAGTTAATTCAAAAGGGTTATAGAGTGTCTTTCAAGAATGGGTTATGTACTATTTTAGACAAATACCCAAGTGGCCAGATGATTGCAAAAATTCACATGACAAATAGTAGAATGTTTTCTCTGAGAATTCAACCAGCCTTAAGTACAAACTTTGCACAAGCACAAGAGGTATCAACTGTTATACAAACTGTCTTTCAGGCAGAGGTAAAGGATGAGAACTGGCTTTGGCATTTAAGATTTGGTCATTTAAATTTTGGAGGTTTGAATTTGCTTCATAGGAAAAACATGGTAAAGGGAATTCCACTAATTCAAAAACCAGAGAAAGTTTGTGAGGATTGCATACTTGGAAAGCAGCATAGAGAGTCTTTCCCAGTAGGGAAATCCACTAGAGAAAAAGCCCCCTTGGAAATAGTTCATTTAGACTTATGTGGTCCAATGCAGACACCTTCAATAGATGGTAGTTTCTATTTTCTAACTTTTATAGATGATTATTCAAGGAAGACATGGGTGTATTTTATGAAATAGAAAAGTGACATGTTTAATTACTTTTGTCAATTTAAATATTTAGCTGAAAAATAGAGTGGTTGTTTCATCAAAGTGCTAAGAACTGATAGAGGAGGTGAATACATTTCAAGAGAGTTCTTAAATTTCTGGAAAGAACATGGAATACACAAATAGTTCACAACAAGATACACACCTCAATAGAACGGTGTAGCTGAGAGAAAAAACAGAACCATAATGGAGGTGGCTAGAAGTATGTTAAAATCCAAACACTTAACAAATGAATTTTGGGCTGAAGTTGTATCTTGTGCAGCATTTATTATGAACAGATGCCCTACAAAAAGTGTGATGAACATAATCTCTGAGGAAGCATGGATAGGTAAAAAACACAGTGTGTCTCACAAGAGAGTTTTTGGTTGTGTTTCATATGCACATATTCCTGAACAGTTGAGAAGAAAGCTTGATAACAAAGGAGAGAAATGCATCTTTATTGGATATAGTGAAGAATCCAAAGCAAACAAACTATTTAATCCCTCAACCAAGAAAGTTATAATCAATAGGGATGTCCAATTTATTGAAGATGAAGCATGGGATGGAAGCAAAGAAAATATAGTCAATGTTACTGTTAATATCCCTCAAGATGAGAATGAGAATATAGTTCCAACTAATGTAGCCATTGTTCCTAATCAACCTCAAGCAAGTGGTCAACAACTGACACTAGCAAGTAATACAAGAAAAACAACAAGAGGACTGCAGACCCCAACCACAACAAGAATTTCTGGCGCAGGACCTTCAAGTCCACATTCTACAGATTCAAGTGACTTATCAAATCCAACCTTGGCTAGCATGAGGAGGCAAAAAATCAGAAGCATGAATGATATCTATAATCAAAATGAAGGTGAGAACAATTCTCAACAATTTACACTATTTTCCTTTTATTCACAAGCTGAAGATCTAATTCATTATGAAGATGCAATCAAGGAAGAAAAGTGGTTAACAGCAATGGATGATGAGATAGATTCAATAGAAAACAATCAGACATGGGAGTTGCAAAGTCTTCCAAAAGACAAAGATGTAATAGGTGTCAAATGGATTTATAAAACCAAGTTGAATGCAAATGGAGAAGTGCAGAAGCACAAAGCAAGATTGGTGGTAAAAGGATATGCACAACAACATGGAATAGATTACAATGAAACTTTTGCACCAGTTGCACGACTTGACATAGTCATAATGCTATTGGCTTTAGCAACACATAATAGATGGCTAATTCACCAAATGGATGTGAAGTCAACATTTCTAAATGGTTATCTGGAAGAGGAAGTCTATATTGAACAACCACCGGGATATGAAATATCAGGACAAGAGGACAAAGGCTATAAATTGAAGAAGGCACTGTATGGTTTGAAACAAGCCCCAAGAGCTTGGTATAGGAGAATTGATAGTTATTTCACAAATAATGGATTTACCAGATGTGACAGTGAACCAACATTGTATACCAAAGTGAATGATGAAGGTAAAAATCTGATCATATCCCTGTATGTTGATGATTTGATCTTAATTGGAAATTTATCAATTGAATTGTTCAAAATAGAAATGATGAAAGAGTTTGAAATGACAGACATGGGAATGATGAAGTATTTTTTAGGCATTGAGGTAACACAGAATAAAGATGGTATTTTCATTTCACAGTCTAAATATGCAAAGGATTTTTTAAAGAGATTCAATATGTTAACTTGTAAGTTAGCATCTACTCTAATGGTGACTGGACTAAAATTGAGTAGAGAAGACAAAGGCTCAGATGTTAATCCAACTTTGTACAAACAACTAGTAGGGAGCTTAATGTATTTGAAAACCACAAGGCCTGACATCATGTATGCAGTCAGCTTGATTTCCAAATTCATGGAATCACCAAAAGAATCACAGTGGATAGCTAGAAAGAGAATCTTAAGGTATATCAGTAGAACCAAAAAATTTGGAATCCAATATTCCAGAATAGATGAATTTCAATTAATAGGTTACATAGACAGTGATTGTGCTGGAAGTATTGATGACAGGAAAAGCACCTCTAGCTATGTTTTTCATTTTGGAAGTGGTGTAGTTGCATGGGCTTCAAAGAAATAGCCTATTGTCACCTTATCATCAGTTGAAGCTGAGTATGTTACAACAACCAGTGCATCGTGTCAAGCAGTGTGGATGAGAAGAGTACTGCAGGAAATCCAGAATGAGCAAACAAAGGCAACAAAAATTTTTATGTGACAACAATTCAGCCATAGCTCTGTCGAAGAACCCTGTATTCCACAAACGCAGCAAGCACATAGATACGCATTTTCACTACATTCGAGAGCTGATCAACAATGGTGAAATTGTTTTGGAATTTTGCAGGTCAAATGAACAACAGGTGGATATATTTACCAAGGCACTGAGCATAAAGAGCTTCAACTTTCAAAGAGACCAGCTAGGAATCAAAAATGGCGCGAGTTATGCTCAAGGCGGAGTGTTGGAATTTCGCCCAACTCACGAGTCAATGGCTCAGTCAACTTCAACGGTCTTCATCAACCCTTACTGCCATACCATGTCGTCTTCATCTTGTGCTCGCGGTAACGTGGTGACCACCGCACTACCACAACCTCTTAACTCACTCACCACAGTAACACGGTTAACCACCAGCTCGCTTCTCTCATCGTCAGTTCGTACAGTCATTGCACTACCATGGTTTGTTGTTGGAATTTTGCCCAACTCGTGAGTCAACGACTTAGTCAACTTCAACGGTCTTCATCAACCCTTACCGCCATACTGCGCCATCTCCATCTTCTGCTCGCAGTAACACAGTGACCACCACACTACCGAGACCTCTTAACTCACTCATTGCGGTAACGCGGTTAACCACCAACTCGCTTCTTTCATCGTCAGTTTGTACAGTTACCGTTCTACCACGGTCTGTTCCCTTGCCTCCTACGGTAGCGCGGTGCCCATCTCTGGTAGTTAGTTGTCCATCGGTGGACGGTTACCGTGGCCACTGCGGTCTGTTTTTTAACCGCGGCGGTAGCGCGGTAAACCCCTTTCCTCGCAGCGCTCATGGTTACCGCAGCCACCGCGGTCTATTATTTAACCGCGGTGATAGCTTGGTAGTCAACGATGTTTGACTTTTCGTGCCGATTGTTAATGGGATCCTTGTTGGCATAAAAGAACATTTTTTGATTGGATTGTTTTTAATATGTCTAGGAGTATAATTAAATTGATATAACCTAGTTAAGGACTTATTTGTGCTGGCATCTTGATGACATTAAAGTTTGTATTAATTTTTGTCTAGATTGAAAATCTTTATATACTGATATATCTTTGTAAAAAAGGTGACAAAGATAATATAATATATTTTACTCTCAAATAGTAAAAGTGGTTAAAGTTTGTTCTGTGTCAAATAATTTGCAGTGGATGTATTTTTTATTTTATCTCTGCTATTTCCTTCAATTGAGCCAATGTCATCAGTAATGACACTTAAATCAAAGACCCTGATTAGATGCTTCCAGCTATTCCCTGTTGATGGGTTAGTGGCGAGACCTCAAACGCCCTATATCGCATGTTTTTATTTGACAATGGATCTAGCAGACACAACATTTTAATCTACCCTCGAAATAAGAAACAAGAGTTTCTTGCTACATTTGCTTCGAAAATGTTAACCAGAATTGCTTCCTTTCGAGAGATCAATCTTATAGTGTTAGCACATATCTCGTATTCCAAGATGAGAGATATAGCAGTGAGACTTCAAAACATTAACTCTAAATTTTACCCACGCAACAGGATGAAGAAAATGTTACTGCATATTGTGAACAATGTAGTATTAACATTGGGTGGTATTGTGAGAAAAAGTCGGACATAATGATTTTCAGTATAAGCACAGGACCGATAATTGTAGCAACGAAGTTTCTACCGATATAAGTTTACCTGTTTGTCCAGTTGTTTGTTTAGGGATTTTCATGATGACAGATAGCAAGAGATCCGGAAGTTCAGGCAGGATAATTTTAGGCATAGACATATATCACAACGGCTAGCGACAAGAATAATAATTAGATTTAAAGAGGAAGCAAAAACAAAAAAGAGAGAAGACTGTGAAGACTGTAATCGTTCTAGACCAAAACAGATCGTTAGATTTCAAAATAATACTATATTAACCATATTATCCTGTTCAAGTTTCACTTCCATAACATTCACTCCTACCAGACCTATCAAGGAATATGATAATAGATTTGGAAAGGAAAATAAACAAACCAAATGCATATACATAGGCACAAATCAATTTTAGATTAATTATTTGATTGTGGTGAATTATTTTGTTTTTTAATAATTAAATGATGAAAATTAATAGAAAATAAATGTATATAATTTGTTGATTGAAGAATGTGTGTCTTTGATGAAGACTTTGAATCTTATATTGTTCTTCTTCTTAATTGCCTTCAAATAATTGTTGCAAGGTTATGACCTTTGGAACATATGCTAGATTTGTGCTCTGTGTGGAATTGAGTTTGTAGGTCTAGGTAAGTTTTGCATTCATGGATTTGTCCTCTACGTCCAAATTCAACTCTACACAATTTATATTTGTACTCTACTACTCACTTCGTTAGTCCCCATCTTCTTTGTAAGGATTGTGACCCAAAATAATCTCATGAAAATAATAATAACTCATTATTTCATCAATATGAAATAAAAATGATACAACCTCACTAGATAAATAAATATTATAACACATTCTCATATGTGCAGAGCGTTTTCTAGGCAAAATCACATAATATATATTATACAAAAATACAACTCCGGTTCTTATGCCATGAAGTCAAGTAAATATACAATCTGGAAGTACAATACCAATAAAAATACAAGAATAGTGTGACGAATATACAATACAATCTCCGACTGCCATCGACCTTCACAGTCATTTGTAAGTCAAGAGATAAGAAAATGGTTCAAGTGTTTTTCTACCCAACCATGAAGCTTATGCTTCTCCAAAATTCTTCCTAACACAAAGAATACTTGACCCTGCACAAAATACCTATCAACTTGAAAATAAAAATCTAAGTTTAAAAGAAAAAAATAATTCTTATCCTATCTTTTCTTGTTGAAATACTTAGATTTATCTAAAAAATCTAAGTTTAAAAGAAAAAAACAATTCTTATCCCATCTTTTCTTAATTTAAATCTAAGACTATATAAGAATGTAGTTTTTTTAATTATATATATTATATTTTTCAATATTTTAGAAAATTTGACGGTTGAGATCATTTCAATGGTCTTGCATCCTTCTCTACAATTTTCAACTGTTGATTTTCAAAATCAATTCATTCACTTCATAGAGGAACACCTTTAGTGTAATAATACTTTTTTTATATTATTATTAATTTATATGAATTAAATATAATTTGTAATTTATTACAAAATAAATCAATTAATTTCAAATTTTAAAACAAAAACTTGAAGACATTATTTTAATTTTCCACTAATTAACTCATTTAATTTTTAAAGAAATAAATTAACATAAAATCATATCAAACATTTATTTTCCCAAGTAATTTAGCTTTTACAAATTAATAAAACGTATTCATTATGTACAATATCACAATCAATATTAACACAATGCAATCATATAATGTTAGAGAATGCGATTACGTGAGTGTGTGAATGCCTCAGGATCCCATCCTACTATTCATCTATCAAGTGGCTAGGATACCCCTACCTCAACCATGTTCTTGCCTTTGACAATTACTCGCTCCTATTCCTACACTCAGTCACACTCATTCACACATCAGTAGGTTAGTCATTAAAAACCCTAGCTGAAGCACATACAAGAATTAGACTCATAATCTCAACATGATAACTATTTCCATTTCATTTTGATGCATCAAGATTAACGATCAAATCTACCAATCATGCACATGTAAATACTAGATAATCAAACAATCGTAAATGATGTCCAATAGTCTCATCAATAAACTGAAAAAATAAATGTAGCATAAGATCACTTGATGTGACATTCTCTACTCTTCCCTAATATCTAATGACTAATAGCATTTAGCAATACCTTGGAATGGTTTTCATTGTGTTATAAGGAAACATGTTCTCTAAAACCCATAGAAATATGCATAAAAAATCAAAACATTTGGAAAAATCCCCAAAATGACTTATGTAGATTTGTTACCCATTTTAGTGCACCAAGTCCAAATATTTTATAATTGATTGTGATGCTCTAGGATGAAAGAGGATGTTTGAGAGATAAGAGATGTGAAATGAATGTGATTAAGTGTATTTAAGTACTAGAACATAACATATAATTTTACAACATGTGTACTTAGTCAACTCAAGGAAAATAATGAAGGGGGAAATCAACCAAATTTTAAATATTAAACTTCAAAAAGCAAAGGGTTAAGTTTGCAACCATAGGGTTGACCCTACGGCCACAAAAATAACCTTGGGTGATTAAATTATTAGATCATCTTTGCATTAAAATACAACACACATACCAATTCACATTGAGTCCATGAAAATGCATACTAATTATTATGGGCATGGCAAGAATTGATCTATTGGTGGTGTTTTGATTAGTTTCTTTCTTGATAAGGAAGAAACAAGTAGATTGTAGGTGGTAAAGGATCTCTCAAAATATTTCAAAGAGCTCTAGGAAGGTAGATGAAGGTGATGTGTTGAGTGTTTGGTAAAAGATGAGGATTGTTTTGTGAAAGATTTTTTAATCATTGTTGATTTACACATAGGAAAGCTTCCAAGAAAGTGTTTTCTTGCTAGAAGGTTTCAAGGAGAGTTGTATATTATTATGCTTCCAAATGAGTGTTTAATCATTCAATATTTTGTGGGAGTGCAAATTGTTCAAGAATGGTGGATAGAGGAATAGGTGTATCCTCTCCTAATTCTCCAAAGATCTCTTCAATAAATCAAGCCATATCTTGGGACACACGTATGATGAGGTCAAATTTGGTCCTTAGGATTAAAGTAGACGAGTTGAATGTTTCAACTACTTATTTAAATGTGCATTTATTTGTGTGAGTTGCTTTGTTGATTATTTGAAGATAAAAATAATGTCTAAATTACTTTTGTGTGTTCTTCAAAGAACAAAAAATATATCTATTTTTATCAAATATGTAACTTTTTTGGTGTTTTTAACTAATTTTGAATGAAATTTCTATTTTAAAATAATTAATAATAATTAACCAACTAATTCACCAAGTCAAATGAATTATCCCTTTTGACTTGATATAATTAATGAAATAGTTAATTATTAGCTAATCGTGTAAAAACTAATATAAGAGAATAAAAGAACTCATTTTGGGTATAGGATTTTCTTTTGTTCATTTTCATCCCTTCTGATGTCATACTAATTTTCTAAGTGAGGGATTATATATTTTTCTATATTTATTGTAGGGCCTTTTCACTTTCCACTCTTGTAAAAAATTTTCCTTTTACTTCTTTATAAGACGAACCCACTAAACCTCTTGAACGATGTGCAACGAACCCTCATCCACATCGTAGATAAATCAAGAATTGAACCCACAATTTTATTTACTTAAAACAAGTCAAAAATTGAACGCCGCCTCATCTTATGATTCCCTTGCCCACTTGAATTCTATAGAGTTAGATAATAACCCCTTCTACAGAAAATAACATCTAGAAAGGGCGCCAACAATACGTGAAACTTATGCAATAAGTAATAATGTGTCATGATTCGTACTCGGATACTTCCTAGCTTGCATGTTGGTGCAGCTTTGACTGAAAAAAAAAATCCAAAAAAAAACAAAATGTTTGGATTTTGAATCCGGGGGAGATTTTTTGTGGGAGCAACCAAGTTACTAGGTAATATGAAAAAAAGCAATATACCTATTCTTCCGAGAGACTTTGGCACAGTATAAAATGTCAGTTTTTTTTGACACAAGGAAGATGATGAGAACATATAAAACACAATTTGCAATAAGTTGCAGGCAACACACGGGAGCCCAAATTGAGGAAATAGCCAAATCCACCCAATCTTTGTTCTCCAAAAACGTGGAGGCAGATGTGATATTCCCCAACACTTCATCCCACTGCTCATGCTACACTTGTTCCTCTTTTATTGCCGACGTATTCTTATAACCTCCTGAGCCTCCTCCATGCATACACATCACCCATAATGCCCAACTTTTCCCACCTGTGCTAATAGTTTTCCTTCCCTCCTCTCATTAATGAGGAGGGAGGTCTCAGTACGAGTGCGACTGCAATGACAGATGCGTTGATTCCTCTACTCTATTGCATTGAATTCCTCCAGTCCGATATTGTTTCTTCCACCACTTCCGACATCTCATTCTGAAAATCCTTTGAAGACCCCAACATCAGACTGAGACTCAGCTGGCCTTAAGTTATGCCTTTGGAAGGCAACTCTTTAAGTGAATGTTGAGAAATGAACTTATAATAGACGGGTATCTTTATGATGGGGAGGGTGAAGCTGACCATCAAGAGGTTGGAGAACTCCAATAATAGACAGGTGACCTATTCTAAGCGGAGGAATGGCATTCTAAAGAAGGCGAGAGAGTTGTCAATTTTGTGCGATGTCAACATAGCGCTCATCATGTTCTCCCCCACAGGAAAGCCCACAATTTGTCTCAGAGAAATGAGGTCTGTTCAAATCCTTTTTTCTTTCCCCATCACTATTCCCCTGAAAATGGATTTTTGATTGAAATTATTTTGTCATTGGTTTCAAAAATGCCAAAATAATAGTTAAATATTTTTGTTACTGGTCAAAAGACTAAAATATTTCCTTCGTCAATGTTTTCATGGTTCGTGGAACCTCAAAAATGCCAAAATGTTGTTCATTGCTCTTTTCAAAGGTTTTAAAACCCTTCATTTTGCCGATGCATGAAGAGGTGTTTTGTCTTATCTGACCACCCTAACCACAATAAAATGAGAATAATTTTTTATAATATTTTAGATATAATTAGGGGACTCATGTCCCAATGTGATGCATATTTTTTTGTAAATTTTTTTCAAGTAAATAATTAATTATGATTTTTTTATTACAAATTTTTAAAAATATGAAAACGTGTATGTCTAACCACCTTAACTTGGTCAAAACTTCATGAAATTCATTTTTTTTTTTAATCCTATATTATGTGAAGCATAGAATGTGACACATGTTTCAGATTCAAAAAAAGTGATACCGTTTGAAAGCTATAGATGTTTTTCAATCATCCTATAAATCAGGACTTTAATCATAATTCAAATAGAAAATGAATAACAATGATTTATTAAATTCAAAGTAAAGTATAATTTATATTGGTGGAAAGCTGAGAATCTCCTTTAAAAACCCTTTTCATTTCATCAATTTTGGGTAAAAAAAAAATCATCAACCACATAGGCCATCATATCATTTAGATATCGCCACTTTTTGGCCCATCATGATCCTGCACATAACCCTCTGTGGAAGACTAGAATGGAGTGTCATTTTAAGTGCTTTGGTGACCCCTTCTAGAAGATTACAAAGAAAAAATATGTTATTCCTCAAAATGGTCCCTCTACTCCTGATGAGATCAAAGAAGCTGAAACAAATATCAGGGCTATAAAAGCATTATTGGGTACTCTGACTGATTTAGAGATGACAAATGTGATGGGTATGAAAACAACATATGAAATCTAGAAGAATATGGAAAGATTGTATGAAGGAGATGCACAAGTGAAGGTTTCTAAGCTACAAAGTCTGAAAGGCAAGTGGGAAAACTTTAAAATGAGCAAAGATGAAAACATTATTTATTTCATGCAAAAAGTAAATGAACTAATAATGGGTATTAGATGTGTCGATGGAATCTTGGATGAAGAAGAGATTGTTTCTAAAGTTCTCAGATCATTGCCTACTTCTTACAAAATGAAAGCTCATGCTATTGCACAAATCGGTACAGTAACAAATGTGACAAGAGATATGTTGATTGGTAAGATTGATGCCTTTGAATTGAGTGAATTTGGTGAATCTACTCTTAAGACAAAATTTATATTTAAACCTACTATATCCAGAAGAAACCAATAGAGATATGATCTGGGAGAAAGTTCTAGAAAGAAATTCAAGTATGAAGATGAGATGAAACATATTGAAGATGAAGAAAGAGAGTTAGAAGAGATGGAAGCAATGATTGTGAAAAGAGAAGCCAGAGGACAAGGTAAGTATAAAGGAAATTTTCCTATTAAATGTTTCTCTTGAAATAAGATAGGTCATTTTGCATCAAGGTGTCCTGAAAGAGTTCCTAGGTTCAAACCTGATAAGCCTAGATTTCAAAATAAATGTTATTATGCTGAAGAAGGTGTTACTGATGATGAATATGATAAAGAAAATGGAAATGAAGATGGATGGATATTCATTGCTATCAAGGAAAATGGTTAGGTGTCCACTGAATTTGCTAGTGATAAGAATATTGAGAAAGCTCTTGCAACCAAAATTGAAGAAAAGGTTGAATGGGTGATTGACAGTGGATTCTCACATCATATGACTGGTGAGAAAAACAAGTTTATAAGCTTGGATAAATATGATAGTGGTGTTGTAAGATTTGGAGATAACAATGTTGGTGTGATTTGTGGCAAAGACACTATTTCTCTTGGTGGTAAATATAATACTGATGATGTCCTTTATGTTGAAGGATTGAAGCATAACCTGTTGATTTTTGGATAGATGGTCGAAAAGGGATACAATCTTTAGTTCAAAGATGAAAAATGTAGGATACTGGGAAGTTCTAGAAATGTAATTTATTCAGGTACAAAGACAAAAGGTAATATTTTTCACTTGAGTGTTGCTAGTGACATTTGTTTAATTTTTCAAGTTGATGTAAGTTGGTTATGGCATAGGAGACTGTGTCATGGGAATTTTGATAACATTGTCAAAGTAAGCTCCACTCAAGTAGCTAAAGATATTCCTAAGCTAGTGAGGCCTACTAACACCATATGCAAGGAATGTCAGATGGGAAAGGAGACAAGAATTTATTTTTAGAGAAAACAACATCATTCTAATGGAATACTAGAGTTGGTGCATATTGATCTATGTGGTCCCTCTAGAATCATAATTCTACAAGGAGAAAGGTACTTTATGTTGCTTATTGATTATTACTCTAGGATGATATGGGTTGCTTTCTTGAGAGAAAAACATGAAGCATTAGAAAAGTTCAAAAGTTTCAAAGATATGGCCGAGAATGAGATAGGTTTAAAGATTAAATGCTTAAGGTCAGATAGAGGTGGTGAATTCACTTCCTGGGAGTTCAATTCTTTCTGTGAAGAGCATGGAATCAAAAGACAGTTATCTACTCCCCGAACCCCTCAACAGAACAGAATTGTTGAGAGAAAGAACATAACAATTCTAGATGATGCTAGAACTATGATGTTGGAAGGTAATGTTCCTCATATCTATTGGAGAGAAGTTGTAGGCAATGTTGTATATAATATCAACTGGGTAAATTTCAATGGTAATTCCAGTAAGACTCCTTGTGAATTGTGGTTTGGTTATAAGCCCACTATTAAATATTTCAAAATCTTTGGAAGTAGATTGTATATAAAGAGAGATGAAGATATAGGCAATTTTGATGTTAGGAGTGATGAAGGAATCTTTCTGGGTTACTCTACTAAGAGCAAGGCCTACCAGTCCTAGAATAGAAGATTAAAGAAAATGGTTGAAAGTGCAAATGTCAGAGTTGATGAGGACACTGCTAGATCATCCAAATATTGTGGATATGATATAGATGACCAACATGATAGTACTGATAATGGAAAGAATGCTCAGACATATAATCAAGTTAAAATTGTTCCAATGAATCAAGAGAATCAAGAAGGAGAAGCTAGTGGAAGTTCAGAAGAAAGAACAAAAGGATAAGAAATTTGAGAGAATCCTAAAGTTTTGAGGTATGTAAAGCTAAATCATTCTGAAAATTAGATTATAGGGGATAAGAAAAAAGGTGTGTAGACTAGAAGAAGAATTGCAGAAGAGTATTGTCTGATTTCCAAGACTGAGCCCAACAATGGCAATGAAGCATGTAAAGATGAATATTGGATGGAAGCAATGAAGGAAGAACTGATGCAAATAGAGAAAAATGATACATGGATTCTTGTTCCCGGACCTCAGGATAAAAATGTGATTGGAACCAAATTGTTCTTTTGGAATAAGTTGCATGAACAAGGTGAACTGGTCAGGAATAAAGCAAGATTGGTATGTAAAGGGTACTCATAGATGGAAGGTATTTATTTTGAAGAAACATTTCCCCTGTTGCTAGAATTGAAGTTGTAAGATTATTTCTTGCTTATGCTTCTTTTAAGAACAACAAAGTCTATCAAATGGATGTAAAGTCAGCATTTCTAAATGGTGAACTAGAATAAGAAGTATATGTTGAGCAAATAGATGGATTTTAACTGAATGACAAAGGAGATACAATTTTTTGATTAAAGAAAGCACTATATGGACTCAAACAAGTGCCTAGAGCTTGATATGCTAGACTGGACAAATACTTGTTGAAGCTTGGATTCAATAAAGGTACTGTTGACAGTAATTTGTATTTAAAGATGGATCAAGATAAAGAGTTGATAATTGAATTTTTTGTTGATGGCATCATTTTTGAAGGTGATGATGACTTATGTATGAAGTTTGTTGATGAAATGAAAAGTGAATTTGAGATTCCAATGATTGGAGAGATGAAATTCTTTTTAGGATTGCAAATTACTCAATTAGATGATGGAATCTTTATATCTCAATTCAAATATGTAAGAGTTGTTGAAAAAGTTTGGCATGGAAGACTCAAAGCCAGTTGGTACACCCATGGTAACCAGATGCAAGTTAACAAAAAATGATGATTCTCCCAAGGAAAATCAAATAGGATACAGGTCAATGATCCGTGGATTACTTTATTTGACTCATGCCATACCATAATCATGAATTTTATATGTATGGTTGCTAGATATCAAGTTGATCCAAAGGAATCTCATGTGATTGTTGTGAAGAGAATTTTCAGACACTTGAAAGGAACAATTGACTTTGATCTTTAGTATCCTAAAGATTATGATCTTACCTTAAGTGCCTTTACTGATGCAGATTGGGAAGGAGATGTGGATGATAGGAAATTTACTAGTGGTGGTGCCTTCTTCTTGGGGAAGAATTTGGTGTCTTGGTTAAGTAAAAAGAAAAATTCCATTTCTTTATCTACTACTGAGGTAGAATATATTGCTACTGCAAAAAATTGCACTCAAGTAATATGGATGAAGCAGATGCTTAGAGATATCAGAATTGAGTATGATGAGCTTATTGCTACATTTTGTGATAATTCCAGTGCCATAAACATTTCTAAGAATCTGGTGTTGCATTCAAAGACAAAACATATATTTATCAAATATCACTTTTTGAGAGACAAAGTGAGTGACAAAGAAGTCAGACTGGAGTATGTGTCTACTAAGGAACAGATTACAGACATCTTCACTAAGAAATTTCCTAAGGATACTTTTGAGTATCTCATAGGAAATTTAGGGGTTATTTCCCCTCCTAATCTAAACTAAGATGCAAGTATTTGCATCAATCTGTGCATTCATAGTCATATTTTGTTTCAAATTGATGTTATGGTGGCTGCTACTCAGGGGGAGTAGTCAGATGATTAAGAGCTTGTGTACCTTTTCCATTGATTTCAAAGGGGGAGAAGAGAAATGTTGAAAACCTTGGGGGAGAAGAGGAGAGAAAAAAGGGGAGAAGAGTAATGTAAGGGAGAGAAGAACAATATGAGAAGAAGGGAAGACTGTTGAAAGAAGATTTAGTTGTGTTGATGGTATTTTTCACATCATGTGTTGCCATCAATTCCAAAGGGGGATATTTTTGGATGTTGTGGTCGTGTTTCTGATATGTGGTTGTCATTGATGTTAACACTATTAGCATTGATGTTTTGAAGGGTGTATATGTCGAGGATATTGAGAAAATTATATTAAATATGTTGAAGGTTGCTCATGAAGTTGTGAAGTTCAGTGTGGTGGAAAACTCAATATATTGGTATTCAGAATTTGTGTATTAAAGAGTTTGTTGCTGAGCCTATCTAGTCTTTACTCCAGAAGTTTCAGAGGTCCGCATCAAGATTGGAGCAAGTTGTGAGTTTTTGTGTTCCTGTAGTTATTATGTTACTATAGCTGATGTTTCTAGAAGAAGAGAATGTAATTCTAGTAAATTTAGTTGTTGTGTATGCTCCTGCAATGTTCATTGATATTTCTAGATCATGCTTTATCCTTGTTGCACGTTCGCATTGATCAGCGTGATCGTGATCAGAGATTTTTCCTTTGTGTGTTTGGGTTTTCATGTTCTTGGCCGACATGGTGGTTGTAACGTGTTGCAGATCCTCGTGGATTAATATTTTAATGTTTGGCATGTTCGAGGATGTGTTTTTAGGTCTTCATTATGTTGTGACCAACTTTGGTTGGTGCGCATTGAGATTTTTTCATGAATTGGGCCAAACTTTTGTAATTCATTTATTCTTTATTTTTGGCCGACAAAGTTGTTGATGTAATTCCATGAAGCGGATATATAAGAGAAAAAAAATTCTTTATTTGAGACATGTGAGTATGAAGTGTGTATGTGAAATGTGTGAATAAAGATCAGATCATTCGATTGCATAGCAGAGTGTGAAGAAGTTTGAGCAAAGTGTGAAGAAGTGTTTTTGTGCCTAACCAAAACTGTCTTCAAGCTTTTGAAGAAGCTAATTTCTCAGTTCAATCACTTTAGATGGATTTAATCTAAATTTTTTATGTAAGACTGTGTGTCTTCTTTGAGCAGTTAGCTCTAGGCAGTGTGCCTGAATGCATGTGCATTCCTAATTCACTTTCAATAGACTTTTAACAGGGTATAACTTGTGGATTAACCTCCACCATGGTTTTTCCCCTAATAGGGTTTCCACGCAAAAATATTCATGTTATGTGTGTTTCTTATGTGTTTTTGATTCATGATTTCACTGTTATTTATCAGATCTAATATTAAAGGTTAATAAGGTTATTTAAGTTTGAAATTTTGTGACAATTGATTCACCCCCCCTCTGAGTTGTCTATTCTTGTTTTTCCAACACATAGATATAGAAAGAAAGCCAACAAAGAGAAATAAATGGGAATGGTTACTCATGAAATCCACTTGAAAAAGGTGAGGGGAGCAATTAATTTCATCCTTGAAGCCCAGGAACCAAGACAGGCAACTCAAAAGTCAAATCGAGCATAAAAAATGTCACCTAGAAAAACATGTGAAGAATTTTGAAAGATTGGGGTGTTGGGCCCGAAAAAACACCTTTGCAAGCTTTTGAATTAAATGGTCTAGACCCCCAAAAAAGAACTTGTCAGACATCAATGATCGGGTGATCAAAGGTCAAGATTTGAGCTTACCACTTACCTCATGCTGGGAAAAAGGAAAGAAGAAAACATGAAGAAAGGAAACATCGAGGGTAATAGGAAAATCTTACCTCTAAAAATTGGAGGTAACAGAGAAACATTACCCCAAAACTCAAAGCATTCGAAACTTAGTCAAATTCTAAAAGAAACCATTGGAGACACAACCAAATATCGGTGGTATGAAAGAAATGGTCCCTTCAACATTCCAAATATTTTTGTTGAGGAGAGAATGAATATTGGAGAGACCAAAATAATGGTTCCTTCAATATTTCGAAGGAATCAATGACTGAAAGCCAGAAAAACCAAATTTACGGGAATCAGAGAGAAGAATTACCTCTTACCTCTAAAGGTAAGAGGTGAGATTGGATGACACTTGAAGGCCAGTAGGAGAAAGGAGAAAATGGAAGAGGAGAGAGATTGGTAAGGGGTAAAGGGTAAGGTCAAAGGCTGACACCTGAAACACTAAAAAGAAAAAAGGGAAGGAAGAGAAGAAGGGGGAAGAGTGATGGAGAAAGAATGCAAGGTAAGCAAGTAAGTGACAGCTCGAAAACCCAAAATTTTGGGACAACAAAATTTAAGAAACTTGAAGGAGAAAACATGCAAGATGGCCTATGGGGGATCTCTCAGATCAGTTATCAATGATGGGACATAAAAGTGGGCATAAAATTTCAACATTATTAGTGACTTTTTTTGGATTATTTCATGCTAATCATGGAATCTAAAGGCCTTATTGGTCCATTGGGAACAAACTCATGAAGGGAAACACTTCAACAGTTGGGTCTCATCAAAGAAAAGAAAAACATGTGCCAGTTGCACTTGGAGAAAAGAATGGAAACTAGAGCATACATTCCCTTAATGATAATGAAGGGTGTGAAAATGTACTTCATGGAAAGCAAGGTATCTACAATATATACACAAACTAACATAAATCAGAAAATATAATTTTTCCTCTGTCAAAGATGAACCTTTTGAAGGAGTTGATCTCTATTAAACCATAATTACGAACATCACCTAGCTGCAACCACTAAAAGCTACAACCAACATGCATGTAACTGCACAAAATTCCTGCAAGTTGAAAGATCGCTTCACTATAAACTTTTCCATTGCAAGGGAACCACATGATGCAAGTGTTAGATTCATCTAACATTGTTGCCTCGGCTGAACATGCAGTAGTGGGGGTGAACCTTTTTGAAGATAGGTCAACATCCAAGAGGAAATCTTTTGTAGAGGGAAGAGAACTCACCTCACAAAAGGATGGGCCAATGTCACCATCGCTAACATCCTCAATGTATGAGCTAAAACAAAAGGAGAATTTTTCTAGCCCACATGGTGATGTAAAATATGCAAAAACTTATTTTTGATCTGCACAAGGAATCGCTTCTTCATGCACCTCAAATGAGAAACTTTGAAGGTCAAGAATGCAATCAAACTCGGCAATAAGAGCATCACTCTCCAATAAAATGTGTGGCTACTCAATGACTACCAAATTAATTGTATTGATACACACTTCATCAACACAAACCTTAGATTTTTGAGACACTTCAAGTGAAGAACTAAATTCTTGAAATTGCCTCTCAGTTTTAATTCTTTCTTGGCAATCAGCTACAAAAAAATCAAATTCGTGAAATGTAATGGTTTCCACGTCCTCTATTTTTTCTCCACTCTTATGCTATTTCCCATAAATATCCTCTTTTGGGGGTGAAATATTAACATCCAAGATTGAACAAAAAGCTTCTAAATCATCCCGAAATAAGTCCTCCACCTCAAAACTGTAGACCTCATTAGATATGAGAGATTTCTCCACTATAAAAAGGGCTAAACACATCTATTTCTACTACTCCAAAACCATGGAGCTATCTTCATCGATCAAGCACAAACCAAGTTGTTCAGAGGCTTCAGGTGATGTAGGTATATCTGATCTATCCTCTTCATCTTCAACAAAACAAGGAAGAAAATCAAAAGAGAGGATTGATTCCTCTACTATATAAATTTTTCCTACCTTTTTAATATTGTGTTGTTGCTATAATGATCTAAAAATCCTGCAAGACTTGTTGAAACTGTTAGTTGTACCTGCAAGTTAGTTTAAACATCAACAATGAAATACATAAGAATATAAAAGAGAATAATGTAAAACGGAATGGTCTCACCAATCTTCTCTATTCCATGATTCCTTCCATTGTACCTTCTCAAGCCTTGCTGCAATGATGGATTGCCCTTAGATTTGTCTATATGAGCAAACTTCTCTAATGCCTAGCCTTAACAAATGCCTTTGAAGGATTTAATATGATTCTATGCAAACTAGAAATCAATTTTCTAATATGCAAGCAAATAATATGTTTAAAATCAAATGCCCTATGATGGAAGAATGCCTATAGTAAACGTGTAAACAAATGATCACGGATCCGAAAATGAAATCAAGATTGTCATTTTATAGAAAATGCAATCTTGAACGAACGGACAAGATGAGAGATTTGAGGAATGCCCTTGAATCAAAGGTCAAGATTCAATAAGGCAACTCAAATTAGGTTTAGGGAAAAATACCCATATGTGTGAAAAAGATTTAATTAAATGAATTAAATCAAGACTGAATGTGATAGTTGAGATGAAATTAGCAAAAATCAGAAGACAAGAGGATGAGATTTTAGAAAATCAATAATTTTAGAAATTACTTGATTTGTAGAAGAATATTTCCCTTTTTGAATTAAATTAATTCAAAATAGAAGATTTTGTGAGGTAATTAGTAATTGATTTTTGAAATTAATTACTAAATGAAGAATAGTTAACCATGTGAGATATTTTTAAATGATTTGTTTTATTTAAAAATATAAAAGTGTCACATGCCATAATTAAATAATTAAAATAATTATTTAATTTAGAAGAAGTAGTTAATTAATTAAATAAATAAATGAATTTATTTAATTAAGAGAGGATTTAGGAATTAGTGAAATATTAAATAGATATATTAAAATATATTAATTTAATAATCTAGAGGACATTAATGATAAGGATTAAAATAAATAAGATGACTTTATTTAATTATTAGAAGACTTTGACAATTAGTGACATATTAAATTAAATAAATAAGATTTATTTTTTTAATAATCATGAAGAATGAGAGATATTATGAATTAATTAAATAATTATAAATTATTTAATTAATAACTGAATGTGGGTTAGAAACATAATTAAAATGCTATAATCATGTCCTGACGAAAAGTGGTAAAATAGTGCTTGCAGGTCTTGGTCATTTTTATGTGTCTACATTTTCCCCTCTTTGTCATAATGCAGCTTGTCGCATTGTGGCAAAGAAAACAAGTCCCAAATATGCCCTAGTGAAGGTATGGAGTGTCTATGCCCCCTCGGGAAAATTTTTGAATTTCGACCCGGGGTCAAAAAAATTTGGAAAATATCCCGATTAGTTCAAATATTTACCAGATAAGTAACGACGTGAACAATTTTGAAAACGGAGGACGTTAAGCCAGATAAAATGCCAGTCAAAAGTGGTCAAATGAGCCTCCAGTACAGCCGATTAGGTCAAAACCCTAATTTTTAGCCTATAAATAGGTTGAAAAGGTTAAACCAAATGTCATTTTCTCATTTGTTATCTAGAAATTTTTAGGAATCAGAGCTCTGAGTGAGGATGGTGATCCCTACGACTACACACCGTGGATATCGCGTGTGTTCATTCCGATGACCCGAGGGGGCAGTTGCACCGGTAAGTACCCTATCCAACTTGTCAAATTTTAAATTTCTTTCATTTATGATGGTCAAAAGAGGGGATAACAATTGCGGTGCGATGCAAATGCTATCGCGAAAGCCGCAATCGCCTTCGCGTTCACCGCATTTGCTTGCGTCGCGACGCAAGTGCGATGGGTAGACTAGGTTTGTTTTGTGCGATTGCGCATTCACAATGTTGAGCGACACATTCGATAATTTACGACACAAACAATAAATTTGTGACGCATTTGCCAAATTTGTGATGCAATCGATAATTTTGCGATGCATTTGCCAATGTGCGACGCATTTGATAATCCTAACGACACATTCATTGTTAGATTGCGCATTTGATAGATCAAATGACGCATTCGATGTTTGATTACGCATTTGCCCTTTAGAATGACGCATTTGACATATTGCAACACATATGTCATGTCCAGAGTCGCAATTGAATTATTGTGATGCATTTGCGGTCAACGCGACGCAATTGAAGTTGACCAAAGTCGACTTTTGTTGACTTGTGCCGAGCTTAACTTTTCTGTACCCTTGACTTGCTAGTAGTACAAAACTTTCCATAATACTTCTCAATATGTTCTAATCCTTGGCCTTTCCTTGTGCAGAGTCGGCTTGTGCCTATCTATACCCAAAAGTTTCGGCCAGCTACTTATGCTTTCTAAGATTGTCTTAGCGATAGACAGAGGCAGCGGTTGATGGCCCTAGGCCTATATCATGTGAAGTATATGTCCATTATTCGGGCAAACAGAGGTTTGCTTATTGCTCTTTGTGAGAGATGGCATTTGGAGACGTGTTCGTTCCATCTGCCTACTAGAGAGGCGATTGTCACTTTGGAGGATGTTTACCGCATTCTCCGCATTCCGATTAGTGGAGAGAGGGTGGTCTATGATCCACACCGAGGATGACAGGTCCTAATAGTTAGATATAAGGGTATCGATGGTGTGCCGTTGGCTTTGGATGGTTACGAGATCAGTTGGGATGTTGTAGCCGACTGATTTCCCTAATTTGATGCCATACTTATGACCCTGATCACCGGATTGTTGATCCCAGATCGTCGTGGTCATGGATTTCCCATTGGATGGGGGAATGTTCTTGTTTGTATGAGGTCACAAAGGACCTTTTTTGCTTAGGGGCCCTGCTTGTTGGCCATGTTGTGCCACCAATTGCATGAGGTAGTCTACCTCCATGGGCACAGCATTGGCTGCGGGACCACACTACTTATGATTTGGGTATGGGAGCATATTCCTGTCTTTCGATTGCCAGTACAGATGCAGCTGTTGGGTGATGGGATGCCCTATGTATATTTATATGCAGGATCAGTCAGTCAGACTCGTGTTGGAGATACCGGGTATTGGCATCATCAGATAGACACGATGATCAACTTTGTTTGGAGACCATACAGAGAGTGTGCTCAGTGGGCAAATGAGGACGCACACCTATCCTTCTATAGACAATTCCGATACCTTATTGGTCGCACAGTTCAGACCTAGAGGATCATTGAGACGTACCTACCCCAGTGAGTACTACGACAATTTGGGGAGCAGAAGATTGTGCCAGTAGGCACAACATAGTATGCTCGGTCTTCCAGAGAAACCATGTGGGGGCCGCCTATATCAGTTACAGTAGCAGAGCAGCAGGTTGATGGGTTATTGGCAGTTCCGTGAGTATGGAGAGGGGGTCCAGCAGATGCGGGCACATCGGTCGAGTTTGATACATGGTGGCAGGTTCACAGGCCCATTCCCTTGACAAATCTAGATGGTCCATTGCCCATTGATTGGAGATCAGTTATTCCACGGGTACCGAGGAGAGGTCGCGGTGGCAGAGATTGAGGGAGAGATGGCAAAGGTGCCAGGGGTAGAGATGGAGGTAGGGATGGAGGTTGAGACGGGGGAGACGGAGGTGGAGGAGGAGATGGGGGAGGTGGAAGAGATGGTGGAGGAGATGGTGGAGGTGGAGGTGGAGGAGATGGGAGGGGTGTGAGGAGGAGGAGGGATGGCGGAGGGTAGAGGCAGCCCAGGAGAGTTAGACAGAGAGTGGGTGGAGTACCATTATCACCTATTCAGGAGGAGGGGGAGGAGAGAGAGTTAGAGGCGAGAGCCAAGGAGGCTAGAGGAGGAGATGAGGAGGCGAGAACCGAGGAGGCTAGAGGAGATGAGGAGGAGGCGAGAGCTGAGGAGGCTAGAGGAGGTGAGGAGGAGGCAGTGGAGGCAGATCCACTTGTTGGGGGACATCCTCCTAACATAGATGTGGAGGAGGTCTGGGTCGAGGGGGAGAGAGATGAGGAGGATGAGGAGGAGGATGAGATAGATCAGTGACTATGGGAGTGCATGGTCTTTGGGGATGATGAGGGTGATAGACTACCCATTTTTCCCACAGATGCCACAGTTGACCAGAGGATTACTAATCTGTAGAGTAGACTAGATACGACCTTGTCTCAGAACAAGGCCTTGGCAGCGGAGTTGGAGGTCACTCAAGTTGAGAGGGATCAGGCCATCATTCGGCGACAGGAGTCAGAGTGATGGGTTACAGAGTTTGTTGGGTTATGTACGGGACCGACAGGGGACATGGCTCGAGAGTTGGCTAGGGTAGCAGAGAGCAGGGGCGGATACAAGGCATTGTATGAGCAGGTCGTTTCGCCAAATAGACGGGACCCAGGGTTGTCTCGATCTCACAGCAGGACAGGTAGTGGTAGTCGGACACACAGCAGTAGGTCACACAACAGTAGTCATACCAGTGCTGGGGGGTCCACTACATCAGGGCAGTCATCAGGCCATAGATCACATAGCTCACACAGGCATTCATCAGGTCACAGCCATAGATCAGAGCATGGACATAGATCAGTGTCATCAAGACATCAGGCAGAGCAGAGTCATCCTCCCGTTACCAATCCCTCAGGGTCACAGAGTCAGACACAGGACACCCCTCCTATTCAAGTCACCTTTCACGTGGTTGATTAGGCATAGTCACCTCATCGTTCACCTCCATGAGATGGAGGAGGGCCATCCTAGGACTTGTATTAGACATATGTATGTTTTGATATTCGAGCCTGCGAGCTCAATTTTTGGGATACCATTTGACTCTATCCTGTGACATAACATTTTTTTTGAGATTATATATGTGATGCATTTTTGATGTGGCCTATATGATGTAATGTGTTATGGTATTCTATGTTTTTATGAGATGCTTATGTGATGTTTTGATGATGCTATGAGATGTATCTATGCTTATGTTTATGAATGCGATTATGGATGTATGTATGCATTGTGTAATGTTGTGATGATGTAATTCCTATATGTTGATGTAAATGTTTTATTTATGATGCTTATATGTTGATGCAAATGATGGTTTTATGAATGGATGCAAATGATAATGTTTATGCAATGTGAATTGTGGTATTTGATATATGTAGATGTGAATATGAAATGATCATGCCATTATGTATGCAACTTTGTTTTTGTATGTCACAGGATATCATCAGAGAATGAGAGAAGAGAAGACGAAGATGGATGTTAGTTGGAAGAAAGATATGCATGTTAGTGTGAAAAAAAAAAAAAAAAAATCCTTCAAAAGCATTGCTATAGTGCTATTCTAGTTGTTGCTCTTTAATCATCATTGGGCGAAAATGTCATGATGGTCGACAAACACTATGATATGACATAGATCAATAGTGTGCAAGGTCGAACCATCACATAGATCAACGGTCATAGACAAGGATGATCATGACTCATGCAAGGAACACAATTGCCCCTAGTCACTTTATCATGATCAACCACTAGAAAAACCAACCAATCATGAGACGTTGATGCTTCTCTAAATCCTGATGATAGGACATCCTTGACAAAGTAGCCTCATGATAGTAAAAAAAAAAGATAGTAAAATCATCATACTATGTCATTGCTTCTCTAAATCCTGAAGTCAAGACATCGTGGAGAAACTAATAGCAGAGTGATAAGTAGACAAGGATAATCATCATGATATGTCATGGTTCCTAGGACATAAGGAACTAATATCATGATTATTATCAAAAGACAGAAAAAAAAAAAAAAGTTTGCCAAGTGTTTGCCAAGTGTTTTAATGTTAGGTGTTGTTTTAAGTGTCAGGTGATATCAAATTCAGGAAGGACACATCTTGAATGACGTTGATATCTAGGAGATCAATTCTTGGAGTTAGGAGAATCCATCAACATGCCAGATGATGATGATGCTGAGGAAGGACACATCCAAAAGCATAATGAAGTTGATGAGAGTTGCTTTTTAGAAGGACACATCTGAAGAAGAACTTAAAGATTTGCCATGATAAACCGTTTTGATATGATTTTGACATGCTGAATTGACTGAAAGTATTCAGACGAAATAGATTTATGATAGACTGGTAATTCAAGATTGACATAAGATTCAATTGATTCGAAGAGAGTTTGATTCGAAGATAGCTTGACATGTGTGAAAATATTGTGCCATGAACCCTAATCGACTAACCTAGTGCGGCCTCGGGGGTCCATCGATTGATGGCCTTGCCTACGTCGTGCACTTAGAGACCTCGTAGTTCAACACAACAAATGATATTGTCCAAAGGACAGAATTTTGAATCATGATTTATTTTGACAAACCTAGAAGGACTGACCTAATGTCTCGGGGATTCAAAGATGAATCTTGCCTACGTAGCAAATGTGCAGAGACAACGTAGTTCGGACATGGACAAAAGATTGAATGACGTGATCGATTGAATTGATTAGATTGACTTTGATTTTGGATTTTGATATTGATTTGGATGTTTTTTCTATTTTCTCAGGATGCTTTCTGATTTTTAGGTCTTTTTTCAAGACTTTTTCAGATTTTTTATGATTTTTTCAAGACTTTTTTAGATTTTTATGATTTTTTCAGGACTTTTTCAGATGTTTATGATTTTTTCAGGACTTTTTCAGATGTTTATGATTTTTTCAGGACTTTTTTGAGAATGCAGGATCATGTGCGGTACCCACTGTAGTTACATGATAAAGTTCTTGCCCCCAGACAAGTCAGGGAATACCCAAATTCAATGATATGGAGATAGGTAGGCGCAAGGTAGAGGCCAGGATATGCAAGGAATGATGTCAACCAGATGTTAACCATGGTCAGAATTGACAGGACCTAGGATGGATGTCGTGAATGTGTCAGGCCTTTGTGATCATGACAAATGGGTAAAGGTCGATTTGAGTAACATTAAATGGCGAAGCAATGATCGACTACACATGGTGCCTATTTGCTAGGTTTTCACCATGGTACCTATCTAAAGCGCCTGTTTTCCAGGTTTTCACTATTGGATGAATTCATTTCTTTTTACTATTTTTGCCATTTTTTGATTTTTTTGTATTTTGTAGGTTTTTCAGCCAAGCTCTTTGGTGTAAGCTGTTGATGGGTTCTGTTAGCTATTCTCCATCAGATGTGGCCAACTGATAAGCTCCAGAACCAAATGCGGTAATAAGGATATAAGGACCAAGCCAATTGGCCTCAAACTTGCCAAGCTTTTCATGGTCTGCTTGATTTCTGGGATTCTGCATGAGAACCAAGTCACCAATTTTGAACTTTCTCACCATGACTCTTTTGTTATAACTTCTGCAAAGACGGTTTTGATATGCTTGTAGATGATTTAAGGCATTTTGTCATCTTTCTTGTAGCATTTCTAGCTCATGGAGATGAGTATGTTTGTACTCTTCATCATCAATCATTCCTTTCAAAGAAACGTGGAGAGAAGGAATTTCGACCTCGATGGGTAATATGGCCTCAGATCCATAGACCAGGGAAAACGGAGTAGCTCCAGTGGGGGTACGGATGCTGGTACGATAGGCCCATAAAGTAGGATTGAGTTGTAGGTGCCAATCTCGGCTAGCGTCATTGATGGTCTTCTTCAGAATGTGAAGAATTGTTTTGTTGGACACCTCAACTTGGTTGTTACCTTGTGGGTAGTATGGAGTGGAAAAATGGTGTTGGATGTGGAATCGCTCATAGAGCTCACGAACGTCCTGATTTTTGAATGGACTGTCATTATTTGTGATGATGGATTGTGGGACACCATACCAGCAGATGATGTAATTCAAAATAAACTTGGATATTTGTTTACCGGTGATGTAAGTGAGAGGAACGACTTCAATCCACTTAGTGAAATACTCAGTGGTGATTATTATGAATTTGTGGCCATTAGACGAGGATGGATGGATCTTACCCATTAGGTCGAGTCCCCATTGTGCAAAAGGCCATGGAGAAGTAATAGGTCTCAATTCCTGTGCAGGTGCATGAATTAGGTCGCTATGTACCTGGCATTTTCTACATGTTCTAACAAACTGAAGAGCATCTTTTTCCAATGTCGGCCAGTAGTATCCCAGTCTGGTGACTGTCCTAGCTAAGGTTGGACCAATCAAATGAGATCCACATATACCCTCATGTACTTTCCGTAAGATCATTTGGGCTTCATCAGTGTCGAGACAGCGAAGAAGGGTGTTGTCAAAGCCACGACGGTATAAGGTGTCACTGATGATGGTATGTCTAGCCGTTTTTCGAATAAAGGATTTTCTTTGGTTGTTAGATAGGTTGGGTGGGAGGGTTTGGGTTTTAAGATAGTCGTATATGTCTTGATACCAAGGCGAACCAAGACCAACAATCTCGCACACCATTTCGGACTCTGGAATATCGTATGCAGGCATCAGCAGTTGTTCCACTAAGAATTCAAATTGTGACACATTCTTAGGGATGTCTAGGAGAGATCCAATGGTAGCCATCGCATCGGCTACTTTATTCTGTGTCCTTGGGATTTGTTCAAATGCAATCATTTTGAAATACATCATGAAACTATCCACCATTCTTTTGTAGGCAAGCAACTTCTCATCTTTTGTGTCATAGTCATCATTCACTTGATTGATGACCAATTGAGAATCTTCAAATACGAGCAATGTCTGAATTTTCCATTTGATTGCTATCTTAAGACCTGTTACCAATGCCTCGTATTTTGCAATATTATTTGTACAAGGGAAAGCAATTCGAAATGTGTAACAAAGGGAAATTTCTATGGTTAGCAATGTAATATGCAGAACATAAAAACCCAAAGTATGGTAATGGAGTGCATTGGAATAGATGAACAACCTCAAAGGTTGTCTTCATCCTCCATGACTAACCTCCATTACACCTTCTAAATTTGCTGAAATAAATAACTTGCCCTCAGATTTACAAAGAGCAATTCAATAGAAATGACAAGCCCTAAGCAAACATTGAAGGATTTGATAAACTATATGCTATACTATGCCCTAATGCAATTAGTAAGCATCTAACATTTCTAAATATCAAATGAAATCTAAACTATGCTATGCTAAATGAGAATAATAATGCTATGAAATGCAAACAATTCTAAAAATGCAAAGGACCAGAGATGTAAGAGATGCAAGATGTGACCAAAATTGCTCTTTTATAGAAGAGGCAATTTTGTGTGAATGGCCAAGATTGAAAGTTAGAGATGCCCTAGAATCAATGGACGAGATTCCATATAACAACCCACAATTAGGGTTAGGGCAACATTAGGTCGAATTTGAAATGAAGGGTCAAGATTGCCTTTTAGAAAATCAAATCAATGGCTGACAATGCATGTGACAAGAGATTCCTTGGGCACGAAAAACGAAGTCATTGGGGAATCAAATAATAATTTAAAATTATTTGATTTAAGAGGGGATGTTGACTTTTTAAATTAAAAACTATTTTAATTCAAAAAGGGTGGGGTCATGTGACAGTAAATAATTTAATTTAAATTATTTACTAAAAGAGGGAATTAAAAAGGGGACTTATTTTAAATAAATAAATATTTATTTAAAATGAGCACAATAAAATAGGAGAGATTAAATAAATAAATTTATTTAATTTAGGTGTTGGGACTTATTTTAAATAAATAAGATTTAGAAGAAATTAAATAATGAGAATTATTTAATTTTGGTGAGAGGGTTAAATAATAAAGATATTATTTAATTTAGAGGAATGTGACAAAATGGAACCTTTTAAATTAAATATAAAGATTTAATTCAAAATTAGGGAAGTGGATCAAATTAAATAAATGAAATTTATTTAATTTAGAAGAGAAAAGGTTAATGAATAATTAGATAATTAAACATAATTATTTAATTATAGTGGAAGGTGGATTAGATAAATAAATAAGAATTTATTTAATTTTAAGGGAAGGAGGACTTAATTAGTGATGTAATTAAATAAATAAATAAAGTTATTTATTTAATAATTAGAAAGACATAAAGGGCAGGAATAATTAAATAAATTAAGAAATTTATTTGATTATAGGAAGACATTAGACTATTAGTGATGCATTAAATAAATAAATAATTTATTTATTTAATAATCATGAAGAATGAAAAGATATGAATTAATTAAATAATTATGAATTACTTAATTAATAGTTGAAAGTGAGTCAAGTATGTTAGGAAGAAAATGATTAGAAATGGAGCTTGCAAGCCTAGGTCAGTTTTATGTGTCTACATTTGCCCCTCTTTGTCATAATGCAGCCTGTCGCATTGTGGCAAAGAAAAATAAGTCAAACATATGCCCCAGTACAAGATAAGATGAGGAAGAATGATGAGGAGGATTGCGGTATGCCCCCTCGGGAGGACAGACGGGTTCCGAGAATACGAGTGTGCTCTCGAAATGGAATGAGAAGAATAGAATATGGAGAGACAGAGAAATGTTAGTGAAAAACATATGGATGATGATATGAATGCAATGCCTATATGAGATGCATGTTAGTTCCTAGATTAAATCCTTCAATGTTTACCATAGGACTTTAATATTTGTTGCTCTTTAATCATCATTGGGTGAAAATGTCATGATGGCCGACAAACACTATGATATGACATAAATCAAGGTGTGCAAGGTCGAACCATCACGTAAGACAAGCAATCACAGACAAGGATGATCATGATGCATACTAAGAGCGCAATTGCCCCAGTCCTTTTGTCATAACCAACCGCAAGTAGAAAAAGACAAGGACAAACCATGAAATGTCGTTGCTTCTCTAAATCTTGTTTCCAGGACATCCTCGAGAAACTAGCAACATGATTGTCAAAAGAACAAAAATAATGCCACCATCATGAGACATTGTTGTTTTTCTAAATCTCATAGTCAGGAAATTGTTGAGAAACTAGTAACATGATGAAAAGGCCAAAGACAAGTGCCAAGTATTTGCCAAGTGTTTTAAGATCAAGGTTGCCAACTGTCGAGCAATATCGAATTCAGGAAGGACACATCCTAAATGACATTGATACCGAGGAGAATCCATCAAAATGCCAAATGATGAGGACAATGCTTAGGAAGGACACATCCAAAAGCATAAAGAAATGACAAGAGTTTCTCTTCAGGAGGACACATCTGAAGAAAAGCCCAATGTTTGCCAGGTTAAATGTCTTGATAGAATTTGATTACATGTTCTCGCTGACATGCTAAAAAAAGTTGATAAAACTGATTGCTGATAGAAAGTTCGCTTGAGATTTGATAGGTGATTTGTTTGATTTGAAGATTGTTTGACGTGTGTGAAAGTGTTGTGCCATGACCCCTAATGGACTGACCTAGTGCGGCCTCGGGGGCTCATCGATTGATGGCCTTGCCTACGTCATGCACTCAGAGACCTCGTAGTTCGACACAAGCAATGACCTTGTCCAAAGGACAAAAGTTTGAATCATGATTTTATTTTGACAAACCTAGAAAGACTAACCTAATGTCTCGGGGATTCAAAGATGAATCTTGCCTACGTAGCAAATGCGCAGAGACAACGTAGTTCGGACATGGACAAAGACTAACTAACGCAACTGACTAGATTGATGGGACAAGCATTGATTCTGACTCTGTTTTTGGAATTTTGACATTGATTTGGATGTTTTTGTATTTTCTCAGGACGCTTTTTGATTTTTAGGTCTTTTTTCAGGACTTTTTCAGATTTTTAGGATTTTTTCAAGACTTTTGAGAATGCAAGATCTTGTGCAGTACCCACTGCAATTACATAATAAAGTTCTTGCCCCCAGACAGAGCAGGGATTAACCGAGTCTAATGATATGGAGATAGGTAGACGCAACGTAAAGGCAAGGATATGCAAGGAATGATGTCAACCAAATTTTAACCATGGTTGGAATTGACAGGACTTAGAATGCATGTCGTGAATGTGTCAAGCCTTTGTGATTATGACAAATGGGTAAAGGTCGATTTGAGTGACAGTAGATGGCGAAGCAATGATCGACTACGCATGGCGCCTGTTTGCCAAGTTTTCACCATGGTACTTATCCAAAGCGCCTGTTTGCCAGGTTTTCACTATTGGATGAATTTATTTCTTTTTACTATTTTTGCCATTTTTTAACTTTTTTGGTGTCACCAGGATGCCTGTTTGCCAGGTTTTCATCAAGGGACGATTTTTCTATTTTTTTAATTTTTTTGTATTTTGGGTTTTTTAGCCAAGCTCTTTGATGCTATGTGTAGAACTTTCTCAAATGTAAGCTGTTGATAGGTTCTGTCAACTGTTCTCCATCAGGTGTGGCCAACTGATAAGCTCCAGAACCAAATGCGACAGTAATAATGTAAGGACCAAGCCAATTAGCCTCAAATTTGCCAGGCTTTTCACGGTCAGCCTGATTTCTTGGGTTCTGCATTAGGACTAAGTCACCGATTTCAAACTTTCTTACCATCACTCTTTTGTTATAACTTCGGCAAAGACGATTTTGATATGCCTGCAAATGATTTAAGGCATTTTGTCGTCTTTCTTGTAACATTTCTAGCTCATGCAGGCGAGACTGTCTATACTCTTCATCATCGATCATTCCTTTCAAAGAGACCCGAAGAGAAGGAATTTCAACCTCGATGGGCAATATGGCCTCAGATCCGTAGACAAGAGAAAATGGAGTGGCTCCAGTGGGTGTGCGAATGCTGGTTCGGTAGGCCCATAAAGCAGGATTGAGTTGTAAGTGCCAATCTCGGCCAGCGTCATTGACGGTCTTCTTCAGAATGCGAAGAATTGTTTTATTTGATGCCTCAGCTTGACCGTTACCTTGTGGGTAATATGGGGTGGAGAAATGATGTTGGATGTGGAATTGCGAACAGAGTTCACGAACGTCCTGATTTTTAAATGGACTCCCGTTATCTGTGATGATGGATTGCGGAACACCATACCGGCAGATGATGTAATTCAAAATAAACTTGGATATTTGCTTACCGGTGATGTAAGTGAGAGGGACGGCTTCAATCCACTTAGTAAAATACTCAGTGGCGGTGATTATGAATTTATGGCCATTTGAAGAGGATGGATGAATCTTACCCACGAGGTCGAGTCCCCATTGTGCGAAGGGCCATGGAGAAGTGATTGGTCTCAATTCCTGTGCAGGTGCATGAATCAGATCACTGTGCACCTGGCATTTCTGACATGTTCTGACAAACTGGAGAGCATCTTTTTCCAATGTCGGCCAGTAGTACCCAAGTCTGGTGACTTTCCTAGCTAAGGTTGGACCACTCGAATGAGATCCGCATATACCCTCGTGTACTTCTCGTAAAGTCATTTGGGCTTCATCAGTGTCAAGACAGCGAAGAAGGGTGTTGTCAAATCCACGATGGTATAAGGTATCACTGACGATGGTATGTCTAGCCGCTTTTCGGATAAAGGATTTTCGTTGGTTGTTGGACAAGTTGGGTGGAAGGGTTTGGGTTTTAAGATAGTCGTATATGTCCTGATACCAAGGCGAACTGGGACCAACAATCTCGCACACCATTTCTGACTCTGGAATATCATATGCAGGCATCAGCAGTTGTTCCACTAAGAATTCAAATTGTGACACATTCTTAGGGATATCTAGGAGAGATCCAATAGTAGCCATTGCATCGGCCGCCTTATTTTGTGTTCTCGGGATTTGCTCAAATGCAATCATTTTGAAATACATTAGGAAACTATCCACCATTCTCTTGTAGGGCAGCAACTTCTCATCTTTTGTGTCGTAGTCATCATTCACTTGATTGATGACCAACTGAGAATCTCCGAATACGAGCAATGTCTGAATTTTCCATTTGATTGCTATCTTGAGACCTGTGACCAATGCCTCGTATTCTGCCATATTATTTGTACAAGGGAAAGCAATCCGAAATGATTTAGGAATTGAATCCCCTTGTGGTGTAATAAATAATATGCCAGCTCCTGAGCCATGACCAGTGTGGGACCCATCAAAGTATAGTTTCCATGGTAATGCAGGTTCGACGTGAAAAATAGACTCATCAGGAAAATCAACTACCAAAGGGTGGGTAGCCTGGATTGGTGTGTCTGCAAGTTGATCGGCTATTACTTGACCTTTTATAGCCTTGCGCTCCACATACTGTATGTCATACTCACTTAAAATCATGACCCACTTCGCCAAGCGACCTGTCAATGCCGCACGACTCAGGAGATATTTTAATGGGTCAATCTTCGCTATCAAATGTGTTTGATGGCTCAACATATAGTGTCTTAGTTTTTGCACCGCAAAGACAACTGCAAGGCATGCCCTTTCAATGGTTGTGTAGTTGAGCTCATATCCAATCAGTGTGCGGCTGATGTAGTATATGGCTCTTTCTTTTTCTTCATGGTCATTTTGTGCCAATAATGCCCCTAATGCATTTGTCGTTGCAGAGACATAAAGGATCAACGATTTTCCCTCAATAGGCGGCATTAACACTGGTGGTGTTAATAGATATTCTTTAATTTGGTTAAAGGCCATGTGGCATTTATCCGTCCATACAAAAGGATTGCTTTTACGTAGCAGATATTGGAATGGTTGACACTTGTCTGCCAACTATGCAATGAAGCGGTGAATAGACTGTAATCTGCCCTGAAGTGATCGCAACTCACTAATCCCTTTTGGTGGAGGCATATCTAGAATTGCTTTTACTTTTTCTGGATCAACCTCAATGCCTCGTCTTGAAACTATGTATCCCAACAGCTTACCTGAAGTGACTCCAAAGACACATTTCTTTGGGTTCAATCTAACCTTGTAATCTTCAAGCCATCTAAAAATTTTGTCCAAGACCTTGAGATGATCCTTCCTTGTCAAAGATTTTGCCAATAGGTCATCTACATAATCTTCCATTAAGATATGCATAATGTCATGGAAGATTGTTGTCATAGCCCTCTGGTATGTGGCACCTGCATTTTTTAGGCCAAAAGGCATGACGTTCCAATAGTATGTTCCCCATGGGCAGGTGAATGCCATTTTATGTTGATCTTCTGTGGCAATTCAAATTTGGTTATATCCCAAGAAACCATCCATGAGGGATAGCATCTCATATCCTGCTGTGAGATCAACGATCATGTCTATGTTTGGTAGGGGGAAGTCATCCTTTGGGCAAGCCTTGTTCAGATCCCTGAAATCCGTGCAGATACGGATTTGTCCATTTGGCTTTGTAACAGGAACAATATTGGATATCCAATCAGCATAGTCTATTGACCTTATGAACCCAACATCTAGTAATTTCTTTAGTTCGGCTTTTACCAAGAGTGCAATCTGTGGATGCATTTTGCGCAACTTTTGTTTCACTGGCTTGATTCCTGAGATGAGAGGAAGATGATGCAAAACTAGTTCAGGATCAAGGCCTGGCATGTCAGCATATGACCATGCGAAGTTAACTTTCCTGTCTGTGAAGAATTGTTTAAATTCAGGTTTTTCTTCATCTGATAATGATGCGGCCAAGAGAATCATTTTGGGATTCTCTAGTGTAGCTATGTTAACTTCTATTGTATCCTCAATGAGCATGGCCGATTTTTCCTGTGTTACGGGGAGAAAGTCCAATCCTCCATCCTTAGGCACCTCAGAGAGGTTTTCACCTTCAGATGCGTCCTTTGTTTTTACTATTTTTCTGCCAGAAGGTGCCTTGCGGTTTTCACCTAAAGGCATTTCTTTTTCTTTTTTATTTTTTGTATTTTTGTGACTGGAGGATTGCACAGTCTCCCTGAAGTAAGCTGCACAATCGAGATCAATGGCGAACCCTGTTTTGTGATCCCCCCATGGAATACCTTCTCTTAGTCCCATGAATTCTGCAATTGCCTCGTCATTCTGAAATATGTCCATCACTGGTGGATCTTGTTGGTCCCAGTCGATTAGTTGTGGGTAAACAAAGGAGATTCCATCGTCGGTGTTGGTAAAGGATGGGGAAGATGTGGAAAGTGTGCAAATTGATGCCTCAAGTGTAAAGGAAAAGTTATCAATTTGCACTTCTGTGTCTGATGCAATGGATGGTCCATACTCTGAGTCAGATGAATCAAATTCAAAATCATAATATGGGATGAAATTATCAACATCGTGACTAGTGGTAGGCATTTCATAATTATGGATAATGGGTTCAAATGGGTTAGGCTCATGGGTGGGCTCAGGAATGGGGTGGGGTGATTCAGGTATTGCCGATGACACTTTGTGTTCCTCTGGATTCCAAGGAATGCTCACCCATTTTTTGTCTTTAGAATGTCGGTCAATAGGGGCAATGTTATATTGTTGGCGGAATCGTTCTTCAAAGGAAGGTTGGCCAGGTTCTAAGAATAGTTCATCAATGTCATAGTCACTGATGGTTTTGTCAGATCCCCATTCCCATTCATTTGAGTCTGTTTCGGTTAGGGATTCTTCGCATGTCTCAACACTTTCTGTAGCCATTACAACCTTACTTGAAAGTTCAAGGGTACGTTGATCGTCAATTTTGATTTGGTCATACCCTAGCCCTATGTATCTTGGTCTTGCCTTTATGATAATGGGTTCCCGTCTTCCATTGTTGTTCTTTCCAAGGCCGCTTGTGCTGTCGAAACCTAGGGCCTTGCATATATCATAACCTTTTCCATAAAGGTGTAATGGTAGTGGAGATAACTCTATAGGGTCTTTGTAGATCCAGTTATCTATGTCAATAATGACTTCATTACCCATATCGCCCCACCGTGTAAAAACACTTTTCGGTGGAACCTTGAAAGTGGTTTTGGGCTCAACTACAAAACATGGTCTACCATAGACTTTGGGTGGCTTTGGTATTGTGGTAATACAGTAAGTCGTATTCAATTTGAACTCTCCACAGCCTAGGTCCTCGATCTGTAAATCTTTACTTGGTATAGAGGCCGATGAAGATGGTGTGGTAGATGATAATGGAATGGATGATTTTGTGAGTGTGGATGGGTCAATATATTTGGATGAAGTGGAAGTGGAGGCCTCCTGATTGATGGGTACTTGATGTTCAGCGGTGGCTCGCAGATTTGTGCAGTATTGAAATGGATCAGGATCTCCTGGGATAGTGATCTCGGTACCATCAAAAGGGAATTTTAGGCATTGGTGGTATGTGGATGGAATGGCCTTTAGAGCATGAATCCAAGGTCGACCAAGTAAGATGTTGTAGTGTATATCACGATCCAGGACTTGGCATGTTGTGTCTATGATAACTGGTCCCACCCGGAGTGGAAATGTAATGACGCCTTTAGAAGTGCGTTCTTCATCATCATATGCCTTAATGACGATGCTCTTGCTAGCATCTACACATGCATCAGAGAAACCAAGAGCTTTAACCAATTTTAGAGAGCAGATGTTCAATCCTGCTCTGCCATCTACTAGGACTCGTCTAACCTTATGCTTGTGGACAAAAACCTCAATATGAAGGGCATCATTATGAGATGGTTTGGGTGAGGAATAGTCACTGTCCGAAAAGGTGATGTGATGAGGCGAATTTAGGTATCTGACCATAGTCTCAAAGTTGTTGACATCAATGTTGGTTGGGATGGATGACTCTTGCAAGACCTTATCCAGGATGGCCTTATGTGTGGGTGAGATACGGAGCAATTCGAGAATGGATATTTGAGCAGGTGTTTTATTCAATTGCTCAATAATGTTGAACTCTGGTTTAGGGGTTGACTGTTTTGCAGATGGACCAGGTATGGTGATTTTCGATTCACGTGCAGAAGGACCTGGGATAGTGACTTTGCCTTTGCGGGTGGTGACATTGCATTCTGGGGCCTTTTTAATGGTGATGGTATTAACACATTCATCTTCATCAGCAGCACGAAGATTGTTAATAATGGTACCATCGGGATAATTGTAGGTAGGATGACCATTAGTGTAGGCGGGACGGATGTAGTTGGCTTGATGATTGGTATTCGTTGTGCCAGATGAGGAAGCTTTACCATGATCCTGCAATGGGTTTTTATGTATAGTGTGATCCGCATTAGATGTGAAGGATTGACCACCTAGCTCGATGGTGTGGTTCTCAATGGGGTCTTGCACCAGATTTTGCAATTGACGACAAGAGGATGTTTTGTGCCCTTTGACACGGTGGAAATCACAAAATGCATTATCATCCCACCACGCTGGCTTGAACTGACCGGGGTCATATGGTTTAGGGTCTTCCAATGTTATGACCCCATTTTGAAGAAGTTTCTTTAAGACAACTGCAATAGGTTCACCCAAAGGGGTGTATGTACGTTTTTGGAATTGTCGTGATTGGCGTGGTTGTCTTTGATTGGTTTGAGTAGGATTGCTTTGGACAACATTTGCAGTTGGTGTGGGTGTAGTTACAGGTGCATTTTGACTTTGTACTCCTTTGATTGTGAGTACATGACCAGTTGTATTAACGGTTTTTGCATCAACTACACCATCGTTGGTGATATGCTTGTTCTTAACCCAATATTTGTTTTTGTCATTTGAGCTACTTGGGTTATTGTTTGAAGTGGTGTTGATGATTTTGCCACCATATTTTAACTCACCTTTGGCGATCAAGGCTTTTTCAAGTTGGACACCTTTTTCAACAAGATCAACAAAAGTGGTGCAACAATGGACCTGTAATCCATACCTTAGCGGTCCAAGGAGAGTTTGTACAAACATGGTTACTTTCTCCTTTTTAGGTATTTCTACAGGACACTTGCTTGCTAAGGTTCTCCATCTTTGAAAAAATGGAATGAAAGTCTCTCCCGCATCCTCTTGGGTAAGTCTACATAAGGAGGCAATGTCAATGTCTGTGTCAATGTTGTAGGCATAGTTCTCCACAAACTTGTTTGCCAATTCATTCCATGTTTTTATTCCCTTAGGCAATAGTGAGAACCATTCTAGTGCATGCCTTGCGAGACTTCTTGAAAAGAGTCTCATGAGATAGGTTTGTTCATAAGCTATGTCCATGCAACTAGTGGTGAACTCTCTTATGTGTTCAATGGGGTTCGTCTTGCCTTTGTACTTAGGGAAATGAGGTACTACATACCCATGAGGAAAAGGTGGCATGTACAAGGTGGTGTCAAATGGATATGGACACAAGTCATGTGACATGTAAGACTTTTTGTTGGATTGTTGCAAGGTCTCTACTTGTGTTTGAAGAGCAGCAAGTTGTAGTGTGAGTGCCTCCACAATGGGGTTGTTGGTAGCATCACACATGTTTGTGAGAGGTATGGCTTGGTTTCCCACTTGTTGTGATGAGATGTGTTGGTTTTGAATGTGTTGTTGGTGAGCAAAGTGAGTGTTCTGATTGTGTGGTTGTTGAAAATGGGTGTATTGATGGGGATTATGTTGTTGTGTATGCACTTGTGTAGCATATGTGGGGATTTGAGATCCTGCCATGTTGGATTGAATTTGTGGGCCTTGTCGACTTTGAGTATGTTGATGTCCAAATGGAGTAAAAGATTGGGTGCCTTGATTGCCTTGACCAAATGAGGTATTTGGGCCTTGATTGGTGTTTTGTCCCAAAGGAATGTTGGTATTAACTTGTGAATAATTAGGTTGGGGTCCTTGAATGGTAATTCTTCGTTTATTTCTCCCCAAAGGATTTGATGAATTAGTTGCCATAGTATTTGAGGGACCTCCCAACAAGTTTGTTGATGTACCCATGGAATTAAATGATGTTCCAAAGATGGGTGAGGTGGTTGCCCCCATTATTGATCCAAATGTTTGTGAAGGAGTAGTAGTTGTTTGTTGGGGGATGAATTGTGATGTGGTGTTGTTTTGGGTAGATGATCCTCCAATGGATGTTGTGTTGGTTGTGGTAGCTGCATTGGTTGTGGTGGCTGCATTGGTTGTGGTAGTAGTATGACCAAGGGAGGTAGTATTGATGGTGTTAATGGTGTTTTGTAGAGAGGCTCCCATGGAAGTACTATGTGATTGGTGATTAGGGGATGTTGCTCTAATGCTGTTGAGGTCAAATCCATGTGGTAACCTGGTTCCTTGGTCAAGAAGCATGGCTAAATATCTGGATGAGTCATGTAGGACTAATTCGTCCACAAAAGAGGTCACTTCTGGGTTTTGGGCAGCAGCTTGTAAAACTTCCCCTTTTTGGTTTCTATAGATGAATTGCTCAAATTGGTTGTGTGGAATAGATGTCTCATCAAAAGGATTGATTGTAGAATTTCCCATGTCATTATCAAGAGTGTTCATGTTGTTAGGGAATAAATTCATGTCATTGGTGAAATCGGTAAAATTGGGGTCTTGACCAAAAGAATCCATGAGTCTTTTCTTTTTTTGTAATCTAGTTTCAACCATCAAAAGTTTTGCTCAACTTTGGGATGATGAGGGATAATGAGTGATAATGACCTAAATATGACACTATGTTTTTGTGTTTTTTTTTTTTGTTTTTGTTTTGAGAATGAGGAATGTTATGAAATGAAAATGGGAGATGAAAGGTTTGTGGATGCAAATGGTATGACTCTAAAATGAGGAGACTAATGATATGCAAACTAAATGGAACCTAAGATGCACTCACTATTGAGAAATCTAAGGAAATGACTACTTGACCAAACAAAGTGCTTGCAATGTTTCAGGTTTGGAAAATCAATGGACCATAATAGGACTAAAAGAGGACAAATTGAAGTTTCCACACTAGACTGTTGAGTGGAAAACAATTCACAAAAGTTTTGACTAAATGACTAAGGGTGATTGGGTCCAATGATAACCTACTTTTGAAGACAAAGTCTTGACAATGGATGGTAAGGAGTGTATTCCTAAAATCTGCAAAGTGAGTGTCTAAGGAGATGGTAAAACTTAATAATGCAACTAGTCAAATGCAAATGGAAACCTATGGTGATCCTAAGAATGCCATCTATAATGTCATGATGAAGGAAGTTGAGCAAATCAATGTCTAGTTTGATAGAAACAAAAAAGAAGGACTTGATGAAATCTGCAAAGATTTGTTTCAGTTGGCAAAGTTGTTTCAGATTGTTGCAAGTTTGATGTTTTATTTGTCTCAAAACAGTTGGCAAATACATGGTGTTGTAAAAATGATGAAAATCAACCACATAGAAGTCATTTTACAAAATCTTATGGCTGTAAGGACAGTATTCTTTTGGATCCCACTAACCGCATATCCTTAGCGGATGAATTCAGAAGCTTGGCCCCACAGGCTCCCCCTTACAGTGCACTCACTTCTCAGGGCAACCAAGCTTCCAGCCTCCATGAAACTCCCATGGCAGATTGATCATCTCTACTAAGAACTGCGCAGGTGCGGGTGTCATCACAACGACCGTTGTTGTACCAAAGAATAGAAGGTTTTTGGCTTGCTAAAACATGGGATTTAATTCGGACATCTGTTCGAGTGGTTATACATGGGGCCAAGATTAAGCTCCATTATGGAGGCACTCCAGCCTGAAGAGGTTAAGCTCAACAGGGTTTTGGGGAGTACTACTTGGTCCGTATAACATATCTACACTCGTAATCTTAGGCTTTCCCTTAAGATTCACATTTATATACCGGTCGGAAGTAGCTTGGCTAAAAAGCTTCGTTGCCGGTTTGAGTCGCTTTGGGGTGAGTACTTTTTCCCACCAAAGCAGGCCCAATTTTCTAAAGTTCAACAAAAGCAAATTAGAATATTCATAGTTCAATCGATCCTTGTTTAAAAACAAGAAGTGAAAACATGAATATCCTAACTCACACTCGCATGGTGTTCATTTTAAGCCCAAATCAAAATGTGTTGACAAACATAAAAAAAAAATGGAGTTCATTTTAACCGTTTGTAGTATTTGTCAAAACATGGGGTTCATTTTAACTGTTTGTAGTGTGAGCTAACTAAGAGTTCATTTTAACCCAATGCTATGAAAATGCAAATTCATTTTAAACCAATGAGTTGTAATGCAAGTTGTGTTCTTTTTAGCCCAATGAGTATGCATGCATGTTCATTTTAACCCATGAATGTAAAATGCAAATTTGTCTAAGATTTGTGAAATAAACAAGAAAAATGTTAGACTCCTTGCCACAAGCTGCAAACAAAAAATTAGTAACCCAAAATCTTGAAGCTACTAAACAGAGAAAAAGTGTTGCCCTAACCTTATTTGACTTAGTGCATGCCCAATTCCTAGAGTCAATAACAGTTTCTCTTACACCCAGGATCACACAAGTGTGCAAGGGGAGAGGATACTTCTATTATTGATCACTAGGGTTAGCTAGTCAAAGTAAATCTGATTTTTGGAACTATATTTTACATTAAAATTAAAAACACAGAAAATAGACCTTTACTGAAATTCAAAGAGCTTTCCAGAAATGTAAAGAAACTTGAATAATTCACTGTTTTGCATCCAAAATTAATTTTTTATGAAAAATCATAAAAAAATTATTAAAAATTGAAAACAGCTTCAAAAAATTTTATTTTTTTTACTTCAGGTGCCTGACATCATTCCAAACCTGCAAAAAAAAAATTTGTGAACAGATCTGCAAAATTGTGTGAGATATAAGTCAATCTTTGCAAAACCCTAATTTTTAAAGATCTATTTTTTTGTCGAGTTATTTTGTAGGAAAATTAAAAATATAAAAAACAGACCCCTATTGAATTTAAATGAGCTTTCCGAAAATGTAAAGAAATCCGAAAAATTCGCTAATATGCTCTCACAATTGATTTTTCATGAAAATAACCAAAAAAATTATTAAAAATTGAAAACAGATTGAAAAAATCTGGTTTTTGGAAGGGAGGCTCTTGATAATGTCTGAAACCTGCAAAAAAAAATTTGTCTGAAAATATGCAGCCGTTTGAGAGATATGGTTGAATCTTTGAAAACCTGCAAAATGGTGCTAAAACCTGCAACAAAAAGCCAAAAACACTTGCAACAAGAAAGATCCAACTCTAAAATTCTTCAAAATATGTCAAAATAGGTCAGGTTCACCAATGTAACAAAGGAAAATTTCTATGGTTAGCAATGTAATATGCAGAACATAAAAACCCAAAGTATGGTAATGGAGTGCATTGGAATAGATGAACAACCTCAAAGGTTGTCTTCATCCTCCATGACTAACCTCCATTACACCTTCTAAATTTGCTGAAATAAATAACTTGCCCTCAGATTTACAAAGAGCAAGTCAATAGAAATGACAAGCCCTAAGCAAACATTGAAGGATTTGATAAACTATATGCTATACTATGCCCTAATGCAATTAGTAAGCATCTAACATTTCTAAATATCAAATGAAATCTAAACTATGCTATGCTAAATGAGAATAATAATGCTATGAAATGCAAACAATTCTAAAAATGCAAAGGACCAGAGATGTAAGAGATGCAAGATGTGACCAAAATTGCTCTTTTATAGAAGAGGCAATTTTGTGTGAATGGCCAAGATTGAAAGTTAGAGATGCCCTAGAATCAATGGACGAGATTCCATATAACAACCCACAATTAGGGTTAGGGCAACATTAGGTCGAATTTGAAATGAAGGGTCAAGATTGCCTTTTAGAAAATCAAATCAATGGCTGACAATGCATGTGACAAGAGATTCCTTGGGCACGAAAAACGGAGTCATTGGGGAATCAAATAATAATTTAAAATTATTTGATTTAAGAGGGGATGTTGACTTTTTAAATTAAAAACTATTTTAATTCAAAAAGGGTGGGGTCATGTGACAGTAAATAATTTAATTTAAATTATTTACTAAAAGAGGGAATTAAAAAGGGGACTTATTTTAAATAAATAAATATTTATTTAAAATGAGCACAATAAAATAGGAGAGATTAAATAAATAAATTTATTTAATTTAGGTGTTGGGACTTATTTTAAATAAATAAGATTTAGAAGAAATTAAATAATAAGAATTATTTAATTTTGGTGAGAGGGTTAAATAATAAAGATATTATTTAATTTAGAGGAATGTGACAAAATGGAACCTTTTAAATTAAATATAAAGATTTAATTCAAAATTAGGGAAGTGGATCAAATTAAATAAATGAAATTTATTTAATTTAGAAGAGAAAAGGTTAATGAATAATTAGATAATTAAACATAATTATTAAATTATAGTGGAAGGTGGATTAGATAAATAAATAAGAATTTATTTAATTTTAAGGGAAGGAGGACTTAATTAGTGATGTAATTAAATAAATAAATAAAGTTATTTATTTAATAATTAGAAAGACATAAAGGGCAGGAATAATTAAATAAATTAAGAAATTTATTTGATTATAGGAAGACATTAGACTATTAGTGACGCATTAAATAAATAAATAATTTATTTATTTAATAATCATGAAGAATGAAAAGATATGAATTAATTAAATAATTATGAATTACTTAATTAATAGTTGAAAGTGAGTCAAGTATGTTAGGAAGAAAATGATTAGAAATGGAGCTTGCAAGCCTAGGTCAGTTTTATGTGTCTACAAATAGTAGACACTACTCAAGGTAAATGCTATGCATTAGATTTGAGAGAAGTGCCAGTTATTGGAACTATTAAAGCATTGCCTTATAAATTAACCCAATACCCTAATAAGGTTTTGGCCATGACTGTTTTAGTTGCAGACATCCCTCCTCAGTTTGGGATGCTCTTGTCAAGTGGAGTGCATCAATGGGAGGTAACATGCAATGGTATTTGTCATTTGCTACCTTTTACATTGATGGAAAAGATGTCAAGATTGAAAGAGATTCTAAGGTGCCTCATATGATTGAGCATGATCCGACTGAGAATTTGACATGTTTTACTGATTGTGGCATAAATGAGTTCAGGGCTGAGGAACTCCCTAGTAATTGTAATAAACGTGTTGCACCAATTGATACATAATTTGAAAATTTGTCAAAATCTAATGATTTATGGACTATGTATTTTGATGGTGCAAGTTCAAAGGAAGGATCTGGTACAAGTGTGTTGCTAAGGTCTCCAAGTGGAAAGACATTTAGATTCTCTTTCACTCTCTTATTTGAATGCACCAACAATGTGGTCAAGTATGAAGCCTTGTTATTGGGGCCAAGGTTAGCTCAAAAACATGGGATCAAGAAGCTCAAAGTGATTGGAGACTCTAAGCTTGTGATTTCCCAAGTCACATCCATATATGTGTCAAAGAATAAAAGGCTGAAATAGTATAGAAATGTTGTTTAGGATGAATTGGATAGCTTTGATGCTTTTGGTATAAATTGGATGGAGAGACGTCATAATAAGGTGGTAGATTTTCTAGAAAATATTGCATTGAGACCAGATGACATGACTTATGCTGGGATTTCAAAGGTTGAATTGCAAACCAGACCATCTATTCCTAATAATATCAAGAACTGGTAAGTTTTTTATAGTGATGATGATATATTGATATTTTTAAGTTGTGTGGATGAGTATGAAAGTCAAGAAATTGACTTTGAAGCTTTTTTTGAAAAAATTGATGGTAAGGATACTGTGTTTGGGAATGAAGTTATTCATTTAAAAACCAATACAATTCTTAAAGGTTTAGTTGTTCTTGAAAGATTTTTTGACAACCAAGATAGGACAAAGGCTAATTGTGTTGCTTCCCATCTTGATGATTTGGAGGAAATAAACCTTGGAACAAATGCATCACCAAAAAAGGTGTATATTGGAAAGAAAATATCACCAAAGGTGAGAAGGATGTTAATTAATTTTTTAAGAAAATTCAGACACGTTTTTCCTTGGTCTTATGATGATCTTAAGTTTATAGGCAGGATTTGTTTCAACATGAAATTCCTTTGAGTAGTGATGCTAAACCATTTAGGCAAAAGTAAAGACCTATTAATCCTACCTTGGCCCCAAAAATGCAAGAAGAACTAATGAAGTTAAGAGATGCATGGATCATCAAACCAATTAGACATTCATCTTGGGTATCAAATTTGGTGCCTGTGAGAAAGAAAAATGGAGACATTAGGTTATGTGTGGATTTCAAAAATTTGAATGTGTCTTCATTGAATGACAATTACCCATTACCAAATATGGAAGCCATGTTGCAGAGGGTGACAGGCTGTGAGTTAATGTCTATTATGGATGGGTTTACTAGCTATAACCAAGTCATGGTTAAGGAGTCTAAATAATTTAAGACAACTTTCACTACACCTTGGGGAACCTATGTATATGTGAGAATTCCTTTTGGTCTAAAAAATGCAGGGGATACTTTCCAGAGATCAATGGATGTGGCATTCTTAGATTTCATTAATTTGTTTTTGGCGATTTATCAAGATGATCTAACAACATATTCCAAGAAAGAAGATGACCATTTTGAAAATCTAGAGAAAGTATTCACTAGGGCATTAGAGTATGGAATTTCCCTAAATCCAAAGAAGTGTGCTTTTGGAGTAAAGGAAGGGAAGTTGTTGGGACATATTGTTTCTAAGGATGGGGTCAAAATTGATCTGAAAAGGGTAATTATAATAGATAAGGTCCCACAACCCCAAAATGTCAAGGGAATACAATCTTTATTTGGACAGATTAATTTCCTAAGGACATTCATAACAAATTTTGTTGAGAGAGTTCACCCTATTTCTAAAATTCTTAAGAAAGGGGCCAAGGTTGAATGGGAAGAAGAGTTAGTACAAGCTTTCCAAGCCATTAATCAAGCTATAAAGGAAGCTCATGTGTTAAGAACCCCTGATTTTTCCAAACCCTTACAGATCTTTTTGTTTTCCTCATTCCACACAATTGCAGTTGTGTTATTACAAAAGAATGTTGAGGGATTTGAACAACCTATAGCCTTTTTCAGAAAGTCCTTGCAAGTTGTAGAACTTAAATATGACATAAATGAAAAATAGGCATATGCACTAGTAAAAGAAATAAAATATTTCAAGACATATTTGATGGGAGCTACTGTAATTGCCTATGTACCTAGTGCTGCTATGAAGGACATTTTTACACAACAGGAAGTGTTAGGAAGAAGATGTAGATGGATCAACAAGATCCAAGAATTCAACATTGAAATCTAGATTACCAATATGGTGAGAGGACATGGATTGGCCAAGCTTATGGCCCAAAGTAATCTAGAAGCGAATCAGATAAATTTGCTTGAAGAAGAGAACAAGTCACACATATGTGACATGGAACATTCTGATTGGTACAAGGGTGTGATCTATTATTTACAAAAGATGAAATGTCTTGATGATTTAAGTGAAAATGAAAAGAGGACATTGAAGTTACATGCTATTAAATATGTTGTCATAACAGGAAAGCTCTAGTGGAGAAATGGAGAAGGTGCTATTTTGAAATGTGTAGACCAAGATCAAGCAAAGAACTCTTGAATGAAATGCATAGTGGAATTTGTGGAGGGAATTATATGGCCAAAACAACTGCACAGAAAGTAATGAGGGATAGGTTTTGGTGGCCTACTATTTTTAAGGATGCACACCAATTAGTGAAGACATGTGATGCTTGTCAGTGTTTCTTTGGTAAGTTGAAATTCTTTGGTAACTTACCTTTAAAACCAGTTGTAGTGCAATCTCCATTCCAGCAATGGGGTATTGATTTTGTAGGAGAGATAGCATGTAAATCAAGTTGAGGCCATTCATGGATATTGGTGGCCACTGATTACTTTACCAAGTGGGTGGAAGAAATTCCAACAAAGAAAGCAACTAGTAAGGTGGTAATTGAATTCTTAATGAGTAATATAGTGACTAGATTCAGATGTCCAAAAAAGATTGTGTCAGATAATGCAATGTGTTTCAGGTCTGAAGAATATATGGAATTTTGTGAGAAGCATGACATCCAGGTCTCCTACTCATCACCTTATCACCCACAAGGAAATGGATAAGAAGAATCAAGCAATAAAAGCTTGATGAATATTATCAAGAGAATCCTAGATCAAAATAAGAAGTCATGGGATTCTAAATTAAGATTGCTAGTCTGGGCAAATAGGGTGACTATGAAGAAAGCAATAGGTTGTGCCCCATTTGACTTAGTCTATGGGATAAATGCAAGGTTTCCCCAGAATAACCTAATGGAGATGTATAAATTTGTCCAAATGTATGATAATGAAATAGAAGATGAAATGCAGTTGAGAGTGGAAGCTCTCATAAAATTAGATGAGACTAGGAGGGAAGCTCAAATGAAAAATGCCAAATTGCAGTTACAAGTAAAAAAATTGTATGACAAAAAGACAACTGCAAGGAGTTTCAAAAATGGAGATATGGTTTTGATGTGGAATGATAGGTTGGAAGATAAAGGAAAACATGGTAAATTTGATGCAATCTGGTTGGGTCTATTCCTGGTGAATAATAAGTGGGGGAAGATTCATATTTCCTCCAAGAAATGACAAGTGATATTCTTGAATTTCTAGTTCATGGACAATTCTTGAAGTTATACTTCAGCTGAAGTATTGTTTTCCATGAATAGTAGCATAGGTCTATATATATGTTAGTTGTAGGTTTCCTTCTTGTTGGACTGTCTTGTCCGGAAAATCCTTTTTGGTTGTCTCTACAACTAGTCTACTCTACCTGAGATTCTGTTATTCTCACTTCATTCCAGTGGAATGAATGTCCCCAACTAGAGCCACTGATGGAGCCTCAAATTTTGTTCTTTGAGTTCCATTTATTATTTTGCCACATTACTAGTCTGTCATACTATTTGGAAGAAACCTAGGGTTGGGGTTTTATTTTTTCCTTCAAACAATCCTAATGTTCTATCTAAAACCTTGGGTCGAATCTATTTCATCATTACCTTTTTGAGGGAGGTTTTAAAATGACTTATGTCCCATTGAATCGTCTAAGCTGGGCCCCCTTTTAATAAATAGTGTCAAATATTTTTCCTAACTTTATTATTTCCTAAGTCTAGGTCGGCCTGTGCCTCATGTTTAAAGAACAACTTTGATCCATCGTTTGCCATTGGCCTAGGCGATGTTTCCTTTCCCCTTTTAATAATTGTATTATTTTGTAGGAAATGTTTTTTAGTGACCTTCGATCATCCAATGGTTGATCTTGACTATTCCCCATGATCTCATGATGGCCTCACCACTGGGTTTCAACTAATTTGAAATCATGGGCGAGTGCCATGTGTCTCGGTTGCCGATGCCGAAAAATGATTAATAAACAGTTTTAATTTTGTGTCAAGATTTAATACATTATATAGTGGGTTATTAAAACAGTTGTGAGATGCACGTGCTTAAGATCGATGGTGGTGTTATAATATTGATGAAAATTTTCTCAACAATTATGTTTAGTGTTGATGATTGCTGTAAGTGAACACAATTGACGATGATGGGAATCAATGGTTGCCCGCCATTGTGTGATCCATAGATGCAGGATGTTTAGTGATTGCGATATCATGGGTAGGTTCCATGTGTATTCCTTTGGTGCTACATATTGTGGTGGGCCATCGATGCTGACATGGAGATTACATCAGCCTTTTTGATGGTGGTCGTTCGATGACTTGATAAAAACAAAAGATCAATGGTTTGAATTTAAATTCGCATCAAATGTGATTGGAGCCATTGGTGCGGCATGCAAATGAGATTTAATGGTGGATGAGATGTTTACTGGCTCAATTCAATTGACATAAAGTATCTTCTTTCATCCTATTTTCACCACAAAGGAATTCAAGTATTTTTGAAGTAGTTCAGAGCTAGAGAAAAAAGTTTTTGAGCGATCATAGCGAAAGTTTGGTTCTCCATAGGGTGCAAAATCTTGTGAGTTATTTTTTGTGTTGCTTGGTTTAATTTGACTGTAATTTTTGTGAAGGTTTGTAGTGTGCTAGTTAAGGAGTTTATTGATTATCATCGTAGGGTTATAGGTTTGTTTGAATTGTGCGAAATTGCAAGGTTTTGTTGTAATTTCATTTCTAGGTAGCCCTAGTTTGTTCAAGGATTTGAATTTTAAAGAAGCCTTAGTTGCTTGAGATGGCACCACCGAAGTAGCATTCCGGCCATATTGATTATTTGCAGAGGAATTTATATGATGAATTTTTGGATCAACTCCCATTATCAACAAACGACAGGAAGAGGGGTTTGGTTTTAATGAGTGGAAAAACCCTAGGTGAAGGACTAGTGTGAAAAAATTATAATATTGCAGATGCTAGGGTTTCTATGACTGGTTTGGAAATGTTTAGGCTATGGTATGGACAATGAAAATTAACTCACCCTTTCTCTAATGGTTGGAGATATGACATGGTGAATCTAGTAGTGTCAAATGTGTTTCCTAATGTTGACCTACTCAGAGCAGTGGCAGCATGGTATGACCCTGTTACAAGGGTAATAAGGGATAATGATGGTGGGATTCTACTGAGTATAAGCACTGATGAGATTCAAAAAATGTTCGAATTGAGTGAATCTAGCTCATTTTTTGTTTCCAATTTATTTTTAGGAGATGAAGTAGGAATATAAAAGCTCAAAGCCTCTCTTCAGATTGAAGTTGCTTCCTCCTCATCTAGCTAGGGCAGGCAGTTCAATGATTCATATTAGCCCAAGTGACTAGGAGCCTTTTAGGCTGAGCTATTTTTCCAATCACTTCTTGGCAACATTTTATTCATTGTGCTAGATTTTAGGGTTCAGTACTAATACCATGATGCCAATTGCATACATGTTCATGGGGGCCCAAATTCAACATCCTGATTTCTCTATGGTGTATGACTTTGCATCATTTCTTGCAGAAAAAATGCATGAGGGTTTGTTGAAGTTTCATGTGGGGGATGTTGGCCTTCCTTTCTTCTGTTACTCCCTATTAATGCATATGTTCTTGTACAAGAATTTCCACTTCTTCTTAGAGAAGATGGAGTTGAGGCAAGAAGTGAATGGAGAAAGATTACCAATACAAGTTTGGAGTGCAAACCTATCTTACAATAGGAAAGGTTCCAGTTTTGTGCAATTTTATAATTTCTTTGCCTTCAAACTCAAGGATTGGTTGGTGGTAAATGTGCCTAGAGTTCTTGAAGACTTACATGACTTCCTCTGACCAAAGGTGAGGAATCCTAATTTAAAGGTCTACCACAATTGGGGTGACATCATCTTGTACCCTATAAGCACTGTCCTAAGGATATATGGTTTCCAGGGAGCCCCACATATTCTCCCTTTTAATTTACTATCAAGAATGGGGTTTGTCGATGTCATGTGGCAATTAGCTTGTATTCACAAGGATAAACTGATAGGGAGAGGAAAAGGGAATTTCTTCCCTGACTACACTATTGTTTCAGATTTTGTCTTTTCCAAGGGAGGATGGGTTCACTTTGGAAGGTTATTTGATGATTTCCATTTGAAGAGTGGATCTAGGAGGCAGCATGACCCTAAGGGATTCTTTTCCTTGTTCAGGAAATGAATTATAGGTGGCAGGTTTGCACATGAATTCAACTTTCCTTAATACCTAATAAAAAATGAGCTTGATTTGAATAGGCAAGAATTGAATAAAGAAAAATGGATTGCATATGAGAAGTTATTGGCCATGGTGCATAAAATTAATCCAAAATATGATGCATTGATGGAGTTCACTCCATTCCATGAGATAATTGCTTTCTTGTTGGATAACTTCAAAGGGATCATGGGCACCTTGATGACCAAGAGGGTCAATTTGGAATTAGATTTTGGAATTCAAAGACCAGAATCAAGGCTTGAAGAAACAAGGCCAACATATCAGCCCTTAGTTTATCGACCTCTGTACAAGAGAAAAATAAATGGCAATAGTGATGAGGAGGAGGGGGATAAGAAAGGAAAACAAATAATTAAGGCATCATCATAGCAAGGTCCAAAGTTCAGAGCACCTAGAGGGATAAGGATTGTTGATCTAGATTCACCACCGAGAAGTGATCCTGCAATGCTACCATCAGAGCCAAGCGCTAAGAGGCAAAGAGTTGAGGAAACATAAGAGACTCTGATGGATGAGATAATTGTAACTAATCAAGACATACATGTTGGTATCCCTTCCCCTCGTAAATCAACATAGTTGGTGTTATCTAATATGGATGTAAAGGGACAATGTCTACAAGATGCCAAAATGGAGGCCTTCAAGGCATT
>CM021101.1:860727537-860860948 GCA_007115665.2 Sequoiadendron giganteum
TCATCAATGTCATAGTCACTGATGGTTTTGTCAGATCCCCATTCCCACTCATTTGAGTCTGTTTCAGTTAGGGATTCTTCGCTTGTCCTGACACTTTCTGTTGCCTTTACATCCTTACTTGAAAATGCATAGATACCTTGATAATCAGTTCCGAGTTGGTTGAACCCTAGCCCTATGTATCTTGGTCTTGCTATTATAATAATAGGTTCCCTTCTTCCATTGTCGTTCTTTCCAAGGCCGCTTGTCCCATCAAAACCTTGGGCTTTGCATATATCATATCCTTTGCCATAAAGATGAAATGGTAGTGGAGATAACTCTGTTGGGTCTTTGTAGATCTAGTTATCCATGTCAATGATGTCTTCATCACCCATATCACCCCACCATGTAAAAAAACTTTTTGGTGGAATGGTGAAAGTTACTTTGGGCTCAATTGCAAAACATGGTCTACCATATACTTTAGGTGGCTTTGGTATTGTAGTTATAGAATAAGCTGTATTTAATTTAAATTCCCCACAACCAAGGTCCTGGATCTGAATATCTTTACTTGAGATGGAAGTCGATGGAGATGGTGTGGTAGAAGATGATGAAATAGATGATTTCGTGAGTGTCATTGGGTCAATGTATTTTGATGCGGTGGAAGATGAGGCCTCCCGATTGATGGGTACCTGGTGCTCATTAGTAGCTTGCAAGTTGGTGTAGTATTGGAGTGGATCAGGATCGCCTGGGATGGTGATCTCAGTTCCATCAAAAGGGAATTTGAGGCATTGGTGGTACGTGGATGGAATTGCCTTTAAAGCATGAATCCAAGGGCGACCAAGTAATATATTATAGTGGATATCACGATCCAGGACCTGGCATGTGGTATCTATGATGACCGGTCCCACTCGGAGTGGAATTGTAATAACGCCTTTAGAAGTGCATTCTTCATCATCATATGCTTTGATGACGATGATTTTGCTAGCATCTACACATGCCTCAGAAAAACCAAGAGCTTTGACCAATTTCAGAGAGCAGATATTCAATCCTACTCCATCATCTACTAGGACTCGTCGAACCTTATACTTGTGGACAAAGACTTCAATGTGGAGGGCATCATTATGTGATGGCTTGGGTGAGGAATAGTTGCTTTCTGAAAAGGTGATATGGTGAGGCGAATTCAGGTATCCGAACATGGTCTCAAAATGGTTAACATCAATGTTGGTTGGGACAGTTGACTCTTGCAGTACTTTATCGAGGATGGCCTTATGCGTGGGTGAAATACGGAGTAGTTCAAGAATGGATATTTGAGTAGGTGTTTTATTTAACTGCTCAACAATGTTGAACTCCGATTTTGGGTTGGATTGTCTAGCGGATGGACCGGGTATGGTGATCTTTGGTTGACGGGCAGAAGGACCCGGGATAGTGACCTTGCCTTTATGCGTAGTCACATTGCATTTTGGGGCTCTTTTGATGTTGATGGTATTAACAGATTCATCTTCATTAGCAGCACGAAGATTGTTAATAATATTACCATCAGGATAACTGTATGCTGGACGAGTAGTATTATAGGTCGGACGGATATGGTTGGCTTGATTGTTTGTATGCTTTGTGCCAGATGAGGACACTTTACCATGATCCTGCAGTGGGTTCTTGTGTATGGTATGATCTGCATTGGATGTAAAAGATTGACCACCCAACTCAATGGTGTGGTTCTCTATGAGGTCTTGCACCAGATTTCACAATTGGCGACAAGAAGAAGTTTTATGCCCTTTGGCATAGTGGTAATCACAAAATGAATTGTCATCCCACCATGACGGCTTGAATTGACCAGGGTCATATGGTTTTGGCTCCTCCAGCATTATGATGCCATTTTGGAGAAGTTTCTTTAAGATAGTTTCTATGGGTTCACCCAATGGGGTGAATGTACGCTTTTGGAACTATCGTGGTTGACACAACTACCTTTGATTAGATTGTGTATGATTATTTTGAAGAGTATTGGCAATTGGTGTCAGTGTAGTTACAGGTGCATTTTGATTGTGTACTCCTTTGATTGTGAGTACATGACCTGTTGCATTTATAGTTTTTGCATCAACTACACCGTCACTTGTGATGTGTTTGTTCTTAACCCAGTATTTGTTTTTGTCATTTGAGCTACTTGGGTTATTATTGGTGGTTGTGTTGATGGTTTTGCCACCATATTATTATTGGTGGTTGTGTTGATGGTTTTGCCACCATATTTCAGTTCACCTTTGGCAATCAAGGCTTTTTCCAATTGAACCCCCTTTTCAACAAGGTCAACAAAAGTGGTGCAACAATGTACTTGTAATCCATACCTTAGTGGTCCAAGGAGAGTTTTTACAAACATGGTTACTTTCTCCTTTTTGGGTATTTCTACCGAACATCTCCTTGCTAAGGTTCTCCATCTTTGAAAAAATGGAATGAAAGTCTCTCCTGCATCCTCTTGGGTAAGTTTGCATGAGGCGATGTCAATGTCTGTGTCGATATTGTAAGCATAGTTTTCGACAAACTTGTTTGCCAATTCGTCCCAAGTTTTTATTCCCTTAGGCAAGAGTGAGAACCATTCTAGTGCATGACCTCCAAGACTTCTAGAAAAGAGCCTCATGAGATAAGTTTTCTCATAAGCAATGCCATTACAACTAGTTGTGAATTCCCTTATGTGTTCAAGGGGGTTTGTTTTGCCTTTATACTTGGGAAAATGAGGGACTACATATCCATGAGGAAATGGTGGCATATACAAGGTTGTGTCAAATGGATATGGACACAAGTCATGTGACATGTATGACTTTTTATTTGATTGTTGCAAGGTCTCCACTTGTGTTTGAAGAGCAGCACGTTGGTGTGTGAGTGCTTCCACCATGGGATGGTTGGTAGCATCACCTATGTTGGTGACAGGGGCAACTTGAGTCCCCAACTGTTGAGATGAGATGTATTGATTTTGAGTGGGTTGTCGGTGAGTGAAATGATTGTTGTGATTAGGCGGTTGTTGGAAATGAGTATTTCGATTAGGGATGTGCTACTGCGTATGGACTTGAGAAGCATAAGTGGGAATATGATATCCTGCCATATTGGACTGGATTTGAGGACCTTGCTGGTTTGGACCTTGTTGATTGCCAAATGGAGTGAAGAATGGAGCACCTTATTGATTTTGAGCTTGTTGATCCCCAAATGGAGTATATGATTGTGTGCCTTGATTGCCTTTCCCAAATAAAATATTGTGACCTTGAGGAGTGTTGGTGTTTTGGGTCATAGGAATGCTGGTGTTGACTTGTGATGAAGTGGATTGGGTGCCTTGGATGAAAACTCTTCGTTTATTTCTCCCAAATGGGTTAGATGAGTTGGTTGCAATGGCACTTGAAAAACCTAATAGTAGGTTTTCTGATGTACTCATGGAACTAGATGTAGTTCCTAAGAGGTTTGATGTGGTTGCCCCCATTGTTTGTGAAGGAATGGTGGATGTTTGTTGGGGGATGGATTGTGATGTGGTGTTGGTTTGGGAAGATGATCCCCCAATAGATGTTATATTGGTTGTGGTAGTGGTATGACCAAGGGAGGTAGAATTGAGTGTGTTGATGAAATTCTTTGAGGACGCTCCCATGGATGTATTGTATGATGTTGGAGTGGGAGAAGTTTCTCTAAGAGTGTTAAGGTCAAATCCCTTTGGTAACTTAGCCCCTTGGTCAAGGAGCATAGCTAGGAATCTAGAAGAGTCATTTAAGACTACTTCTTCTACAAAAGCAACAACTTCTGGATGTTGAGTGACAACTAATATGTCTTCTTCAAAGACATCCCCATTTTGATCCCGTCGGAAAAATGGTTCAAAAATATGTGAGGGAGATGATGGTATGTTCATCTCACTAAAAGGATTGATTGTGGAATTTCCCATGTCAAAACAAGGATTGTTCATGGCATTAGGGAATGAATCCATGCCAGTTGTGAATTCGAGAAAGTTGGTGTCTTGTCCAAAGGAATCCATGAGTCTTCTTTTTCTGCAGTCTAGTTTCAACCATACAAAGTTTTGCTCAACTTGGAATGATGGAGGAAAATGATCTAAATATGAGACTATGTTTTTTTGTTTTTTGGAATTTTAAAATGATGCTATAAAAAAGACTTGTGGATGCAAGTGGTGTGACACTAGATGGAGATGCTAAAATGATATGCAATAAGTGATCTTAAGATGTACTTACTAGTGAGAGATCTTAAAGAGGACAAACTTGGACAAACAATGTTTTTGCTATGATTCAACTTTTGGAAAGCCAATGGACCGTGGAAGGACTATAACTAGGACAAAGTGAAATTTCCACACTAGACTATTGAGTGGGAAATAATTCACCAAAGGATTGAAAAAATGACAAAGGTGATTAGGTCCAATGATATCCTATTGTTGAATGCAAAGTTTTGACAATGAATGATAAGAGTCAACTCCTACAATCTACAAAAGTGAGTGTCTAAGGAAGTGGTGAAACTATCAGTACAACCTAATGAAAGTGACCTATGATGAGCCTAAAATGGTATCTAAATATACAATTGTTTGGATGGAAAGTTGAGCAAGTCAGAGTTTGGTTTGGACTGTGACAGTGAAGAAAGATCTGATTGACTTGTAGACAGGTTGTGAACTTTCTATTTTGACAGTGAAAAATTGTTTGTAAAGTCTGGCAAATGCGTTGCATCAAATGCATTGCAACAGAGCAGATGCGGCTCACTAAATTGAATGCGGTTCAAGAAGTGTCGAATGTGACACGGTGTTGCAAATGTGGGTTTATGTCTGGAAAATGCAGCTCAGTTAACCGAATGAGGCTCGCTGGTTGCAAATGTGGCTCTGTAACTATCGATTGCGTCTTGACAGAGCGAATGTGGCTCCTGATGGCTCAAATGCGGCTCATCAGAGAGAATGAAGTTTTACAGATGTCAAATACGGTGCAGCAGAGTGCTTGCATCACAATATGAAGTTTTAGGGAAAAACCCGAACATAGTTTGCAATTTTTGACTAGTTTTTTGTGATTCCAAATTGTGTTTTTATAATTTTTTTTGAAGATTTTTAATAATTCTTGGCAAACAAAAAAATCAAAATTAATAAATGCTTGTTCAAATAGACTCACTCTTAAAATTCAAGTGGGTCATCCTCGCAATCATAGCCCACATCTTAAAATCACGTTGACTCACACAGCCTTGTCACCCCCTAGAGGGCGCCTATGTTTTTGTATTTTTCAGGTGCATACTCAAGGTGATGGAAGTGAATACTGAATCCCCTAAGCAAACAGTCCATGGTGATTATATGGTGAGTGTCTTGGGGGGAGATTCTTCCCTCCCCTTGTACCATGAATGAAAGGATGTCCGGTTACTGACACGGCTAGCTACTACACTAGGTTCTTAGTAAGTCTTTTTGTTTAGTGTGGCAATGGATATACTCCCTCGAGAGACCTCCCAACCTTTAGAACAAAGGTTTTGGGGATGGTTATCTTGTCAACTACTGTCAAGTTGAATTTTCATCAACAACTTGCTTTTGATTATAGTGGGTTGGAAACCTTGGCTTTAGGTGTTCCCACTTAGGTCGTTCCCGTAGGGTGAGTACTTTTTCCCACTACGGCAGGCCTTCTAAGGGTTGTATGAAAACAATAAATGCATAAGTATGAAAGAAAAGATAGGTCTAACTTTTTGATCACCCAGTAAAGGGGAGAGCATATGCCTACTATCCAAAACACACAAAGCAATTGTTCAATTTTAAACCCACAACAAAATATTTTCTAATCTAAGTGAAGATGTTGCTTCACACAGACATGGTGTTCATTTTAATTCAACAACAATTTGTGTGGTGACTATCCTAGATTGATAAATTCCAAATTTTTTTAAAAAATACCTACCCTAGGGTTGATAAATTCAAACCTTAAGTGTGTCTATCCTAGGATTGGTTCATTTTACCCTTAAACAAAAAAGATAACAAAAAAAAGAATACTGGTCGCGGTCGCATCGGATCCAATTTACAATAAACAAGAAAAAAAATTAAAAAATGAAAACTGTGTTTTACCAGTCGTTTGCAGTGTGAGGTTTTGAATGCAGCTCGTCAAATGCGTCACGAAAAATGCGGCTTTCCGAGTAGCTAATGCGGCACAGCAGAGCATTTGCGTCGCAGTATCTATCAAATGCGGCTTTCCGTACCCTGAATCTGCAAAAAAAAAAAAAAAGAGGTACGACACTTGCAAAAATGGATGTGTTGGAATGTCGAGTTCACCAATGTAATGATCTAAAAATCCTGCAAGACTTGTTCAAATAGTTAGTTGTACCTGCAAGTTAGTTTAAACATCAACAATGAAATAAATAAGAATATAAAAGAGAATAATGTAAAATGAAATGGTCTCACCAATCTTCTCTATTCCATGATTCCCTCCATTGTACCTTCTCAAGCCTTGCTGCAATGATGGATTGCCCTCAGATTTGTCTATATGAGAAAACTTCTCTAATGCCTAGCCTTAACAAATGCCTTTGAAGGATTTAATATGATTCTATGAAAACTAGAAATCAATTTTCTAATATGCAAGCAAATAATATGTTTAAAATCAAATGCCCTATGATGGAAGAATGCCTATAGTAAACGTGTAAACAAATGATCATGGATCCGAAAATGAAATCAAGATTGTCATTTTATAGAAAATGCAATCTTGAACAGACGGACAAGATGAGAGATTTGAGGAATGCCCTAGAATCAAAGGTCAAGATTCAATAAGGCAACTCAAATTAGGTTTAGGGAAAAATACCCATATGTGTGAAAAAGATTTAATTCAATGAATTAAATCAAGACTGAATGTGACAGTTGAGATGAAATTAGCAAAAATCAGAAGACAAGAGGATGAGATTTTAGAAAATCAATAATTTTAGATATTACTTGATTTGTAGAAGAATATTTCCCTTTTTGAATTAAATTAATTCAAAATAGAAGATTTTGTGAGGTAATTAGTAATTGATTTTTGAAATTAATTACTAAATGAAGAATCAGTTAAACATGTGAGATATTTTTAAATGATTTATTTTATTTAAAAATATAAAAGTGTCACATGCCATAATTAAATAATTATTTAATTTAGAAGAAGTAGTTGATTAATTAAATAAATAAATGAATTTATTTAATTAAGAGAGGATTTAGGAATTAGTGACATATTAAATGGATATATTAAAATATATTAATTTAATAATCGGGAGGACATTAATGATAAGGATTAAAATAAATAAGATGACTTTATTTAATTATTAGAAGACTTTGACAATTAGTGACATATTAAATTAGATAAATAAGATTTATTTATTTAATAATCATGAAGAATGAAAGATATTATGAATTAATTAAATAATTATAAATTATTTAATTAATAGCTGAATGTGGGTTAGAAACATAATTAAAATGCTATAATCATGTCCTAATGAAAAGTGGTAAAATAGTGCTTGCAGGTCTTGGTCATTTTTATGTGTCTACAGTTGCAACATTGTTTCATCTTCAATATCTTCTTGTTGCAAACCAAGACACTCATTTTCAAGAGAACATTAAGGCTCTTCAAGAACAACCTCTTCACTCCTAGCCTAAAACTACTCCTTCCCTCATTCTTCTAACCAATTAGGATCCCATACCATAGGTCCACCTTTAAAGAGTGAAAAAGGTAAAGAGGAGAAAAATGGTCAAAAGGGAATTGGCTCTTGTTAAAGTTCTTGAAGGGGCTGCTCAATTAGAGAAAAAGGTTGAGCCTCCTCAAGGATGGGCTCTTATGAGGAATGGAGGCTTAATTAGCCCACCCCTCCTATTGTAGGTCAAAATCTTGCTGTCTCTGAATCTCATCCAACTGTCTATTGAAATCAAGCAAAATTCTTATAATTTTGCTTGCACTCAAATTATCAAAACTTTGGGGCTAACTAACATAGAAACAAGGTTGATTTACAAAATGATGATTCTCTTGGGGTTGATGATAATAATATGTAAGCGTCCAATAATATTGAGAAGGGTAGCATGGGTGGTAAGCATTTTCATAAGATTGAGAACCCACAACAACAAGGTTTCATGGAATGAAATATGAGGTATGACAAGCCTGATATGGCTAATTGGGAGGAATAAAGTTGGCACTAACATGATATGGTGGAATGTACATGTGGTTTCCATTATAACTTGACATTTTTATGCATGGAAAATGCTTTAAAATTTTGAACGGAAAACATAGGACTACCCTACCAGAGATTTTGGTACATACAAAAAAGCTACCCAAATGAGTTGCAGAGTCCCCAAGTGCTTGAAGAATGCCTCTAAAGGTTGAAATGTTGAAGAAGGCACCACTTCCTCAATGACATGAAATGAAATTGGGCTACTTTAACTAGCTAATTTTGAATGAAATCGCCATGGAATATATGCCTCAAAAGGAAAAATGCATTGAAGAAAACACTAGATTCTTTAACAAAAAGAAGTATTCCCACCACGCGTGCCAAAAATTCTTGTCACATGAAATTGCACCTTGTTGAGCATAAAAATTAGTCCAATGATACCTTTGTGTGTATGAGTTTGAATCTTCGGAGAAGGCCAAATTCCTTATTCAATCCAAGTGCAAAGTGTTATCCCAACCCAACAAATCAAAACCTATCACTACCCTACTCTAACAACTCACAAGGGAAAATGGAGGTGATATACCAAGATGAAAAGGTCGTTTCTTCCTAAATGATATTGCATAGTACATTGTTGAATAGGGGCAAGGGGACTTTCACATCTCTCTATTTGGTCAAATTTTAGAGGCATACAAGAAGGTTAGGGTTTGACAAGGTACTAGAAGGAAAGATGGTTTTACAACCAACACCTATAAACAATTTAACACAACATGCATGCATTAAAAATACAAAAAAAAACTTAGATATGAAAGGTAATAAACTTAAACACAAAAGAGCTAAGAAGAAGAATACTTGATCCATTCCTTTAATGAAGAGGCAAAAATCCAATCTTTACAATGGAAGAGTGCAAAATAAAGTTTCTGCAAAAGAAAAACCATAGAGGAGCCAAATGAAGAAGAAGAAATTGTAAAAGAAGAACCCTGAAAAGGAATATATTTCTTCCCTTTATATATCGGGCATAACTTAGAAGCACAAGTCGAGCACTAACCCTAACCAAGGTTAGCAAAAAAGACTGTGCATGCAATAATGGAGCCATTCCGTGAAAGATGTGACTAGGGCATAGATTTTCCAAGAAATTCAACAAATAACAATAAATGGGCATGGGCACCAATGATATCCACTTACAAAAGGTGAGGGGAGCAATGAGTGTCATCCTTGAAGCCCAGGAACCAAGATAGGCCACTCAAAAGTCAAATTGAGCATCAAAAATTTCACCAAGAAAAACACGTCAAAACATCGAAAGGCTAGGGCATTGGGCCCGAAAAAAATCTTTGCAAGAATTTAATTTAAATGGTCTAGACCCCTGAAAAATCATTTGTCAAATGTCGGCGATTGGGTGGTCGAAGATCGGGAGTTGGGCTTATAACTTACCTCTTGCTGGGAAGAAGGAAAGAAGAAAGCATGAAGAAGAAATGAAACATCAAGGGTAATAGGGAAATCTTACCTCTGAATATCGGAGGTAAGGGAAAAGCATTACCCTAAAGCTCAAAGCATTCGACACTTAGTCGAATTCTGAAAGAAACCATCAAAGAGACAACCTACTATCGGTGGGACCAAATGAATGGTCCCTTCAAAATTTCAAAGAAACTCATCGAGGAGAGAACGAATATCAGAGAGACAAAAATAATGTTCCCCTCGATATTATGAAGGAATCAATGAATGAGAGTCAGAAAATCCAAATTTTTAGGAATTGGAGGGAAGACTTACCACTTACTTTCGAAGGTAAGAGGTGAGATGCAAGAGCGAAGGATGAAATATAAAGGCTAGTAGGAGAAAGGAAAAAATGGAAGAGGAGATATATTGGTAAGGGGTAAAGAGTAAGGTTGAAGGCCGACACCCAAAACACTTAGAATAAAAAAGTGAAGGAAGAGAAGAAAGGGAAAGAGTGGTGGAGAAAGCATGCAAGGTATGTAAGTAAGTGATAGGCCGAAAAGCTAAAATTTTGGGACAAAAAAATTTAGGAAACTTCAAGGAGAAAACATGTGAGATGGACCATGGGGGATCTCTTAGATCGGTTATCAATGTTGGGACGTCAAAGGGGGCATGAAATTTCAACATTAATGGATAGTTCTGAGGGATGATTGCCTACTAATCATAGAATCTAGAGGCCTTATCAGTCCATTGGGAACAAAGTCATGAAGGGGAAAAAATCAATAGTTGGGCCTCCTCAGAAAAATTGTGCCAATTGCAGTTGGAGAAAAGAATGGAAGATAGAGCATACTTTCCCTTAATGAGAATGTAGGGTATGCAAATACACTTCATGGAAAGAAAGGTATTTACAATATATACACAAACTAATAGAAATTAGAAAATGGAATTTTGCATCTATCAAAGATGAACCTTTTGAAGGAGTTGATCTCTATTAAACCATAGTTGCAAACCTCACCCAGTTGCAACCACTGAAAACTGCTACCAGCATGCATGTAACTGCACAAAATTCCATCAAGGTGAAGGATCGCTTCACTATAAATTTTGCAATTGCAAGGGAACAACATGATGCAAGTGTTAGATTCATATAACACTACTTCCTCAACTAAATATACAACAACATGGGTGAAATTTTTTAAAGATAGGTCAACATCCAAGAGGAAACCTTCTGTAGAGGGAAGATAACTCACGTCACAAAATGATGGGCCAATGTTACCATCGCTGACCTCCTCAATGCATGAGCTAAACTAAAGGATAATGTTTCTAGCTCACATGGCGATGTAAAATATGCCAAAACTGATTTTTGATCTACACAAGGAATCACTTCTTCATGCACCTCAAATGAGAAAATTTGAAGCTTAGGCATACAATCAAACTAAGCAACAAGAGTATCACTCTCCAAAAAAATGTGTGGCTACTCAATGACTACCGAATTACTTGTATTGATGCACACTTCATCAACACAAACCTTAGATTTTTGAGACACTTCAAGTAAAGAACTAAATTCTTCAAATTTCCTCTCAATTTTAATTATTTCTTGGCAACGAGCTACAAAAAAGTAAAACACATGTCATGTAATGGTTTCCAAATCCTCTCTTGTTTTTCCACTCATATGCTTCTACTCACAAAGCTTCTCTTTTGGGAGTTAAATATTGACATCCAAGCTCAAACAAAAAGCTTATAAATCATCTCGATAGAGGTTGTCCACATCAGAACTACAAAACTCATTAGATAGGGGAGATTTCTCCACTATAACACTGTTTAAACACATATGTTGCTACTTCTCCAGAACCATGGATTCATCTTCATCCATCAAGCCCAAACCAAGTTGCTCAGAGTCTTCAGTTGATGTAGGTATATGTGAAATATCCTCCTCACCTTCAACAAAACAAGGAAGGACATCAAAAGAGAGGATTGATTCCTCTACTATATCAATTTTTTCTACCTTTTTAATATTGTGTTTCTGCAACACTGTTTCATCTTCAATATTTTCTTGCAGCAAACCAAGACACTCATTTTCAAGGGGACATGAAGGCTCTTCAATAATAACCTCTTCACTCCTAGCCCAAAATTGCTCCTTCATTTGTTCTTCTGATGAATTAGGACCCCATACCATAGGTCCACATTTAAAGAGTGAAATAGGGAAAGAGGGAGAAAAATGGTCAAAAGGCCATTGAAAATCTTGTTGAAGTTCTGGAATGGGCTTATCAATAAGAGAAAAAGGTTGAGCCTCCTCAAGGATGGGTTCTTGTGAGGAATGGAGGCTCGAAAAACTTGGGATCACCAACATAGGATATCTACTTGATGGCACAAGAGGTTCAATGGGGGTTTCAAGAGGCTGATTACCATTCTTAAAGAGTAAAAACTTTGTGCTTACAAACCTCTTGCATGATAGGTTTCTCTAGAACAAAAGGAGGGCTAATAGAAGTTTCAAGAGGATTGTTATTGTGAACCCCTAAACCTTCAAATGCACAAGAGCATCAAACAATGTTAGGTTGTTAGATCAAATGCATGCAAACAAGTATGAGAGAATCCCCATAAAATCCATCTATTCAAACTAAAATTAGGAAATGAAGAACAAAATACTTTAAACAAAAGAGATTCAATCCTAATTAAGCTAATAGCATGATGATCCCATGGGGGAATTGGTGCCAATGAGTGTTGCAATTGACCCTTTCCGAATTCCTAAGTTGCAATGGTGTGTGATTGAGAAATGGTCAAATCTCCAAAGAGATTTGAGCATAACCTTGTTGCAAATCTTGAAAGATGATGAATGGTTGAGTGAAATAGGAAAAATTGGGTTTCAATGTGAAGAGAGTAACTTTGCATATGATTGTGGATGAGGATGAAGTTGAGTATAGTAAGTTTACTCAAATTGTGGATGATCAAATGAGAGGAAGAGTCTCTCACTTATAGATTTCCAAAATGGAAGAGAGAGTGGAAATAAGCAATGTGGGATAAAAGATAATCGAATGGCATTGTGATACTTGTCCACATGTGATTGGAGGAAGAATGAGCACATTTTGGTCAATGTACATGATAAATTCCATGAGATTCAAATTTGAATACAACATGTGAGAGGGAAAGATAAATGGAGTTAATGTCACTTGGTTCAATGCTCAAGGACATGTAAGAGGCCTTAAATGCCTTGTTGGAAGGACCAAGTCCATTTGAATTTGAATTCAAATTGAGGGAATATTCCCTTTTGATGCCATGTGAGGGAAAATAGATGAATTAATAAATCAAAGTAATTGATTTATTGTGCAAGTTGCATTCTCTAGAGAATGTGACATAGATTAAGATTAAATTAATCAAAGTTTAATTAATTTAATGAGGAATTTAGGAGATGTGATAATTTAGACTTAAATTTATGAATTGATTTAAGTCAAGAATTGAGAGGAAAGGTTTAATTAAATAAATGATTTTATTTATTTAACTAAAGGGGATAATGTTAGATTAAATAAATTAATGTTTAATTTATTCAATTTAATAAGAATATTTTAGGGATTTAATCAAATAAATTGATTTATTTAATTAACAGGAGATGATGACTTAATTAGATAAAGTTGATTTATTTAATTAAGAGATGAAGAGCGATAAATTTAATCAAATACAAATTATTCGATTAAATTACTAGCAAAGGAGATGATTTAGGATGAAATGGTATTAGTAAATCAGGATCCACTATGCCGAACCAAAAACGTATATTTTCCATGTCTACAATTATGATTCTTGAAAATTACAAATTTAAGCTTTCTTATCTCCTCCTTAGCAATTTTTTTTGGAACTAGTGGGGGTATTTTTTTGAAACTAGGAACACAAGAGGCTTCCTAAGTCTCGGGCATTTGTGCTAGAGAAAGGGCAATTCTGACTTGCTCTTGTCTAGCGACAACATCCTTTTTTGTATACTCTTCTTGTTGTTGCTTTCTTTGTGCCTTTGACTACTACTCATACCTCCATTGAGCCTCTTTATTTTGTTGTTGTGGATAGTGAGCTTCACGGACAAGCTCATCCTATTGTGAGAAATAGTCATGCTGCCCCTGATATGCTTGATTAGCCCACTCCTCCTATTGTAGTTCAAACTCTTGTTGTCTTTGAATCTCATCCAATCGTCTATTAAAATCAATAAAAATGCTTGTAATTTCACTTGCACTCAAATTATCAAAACTCTGGGATGACTAGGAGAGAAACAATGTTGATTTGAAAAATGATGAGTCTCTTGGGGTTGCTGATAAGAATATGTAGGCATCCAAGAAGACTGAGAAGGGTAGGGTGGGTGGTAAGCATTTTGATAATATTTAGAACCCACAATAGTAGGGTTCTATGGAATGAAATGGGAGGTATGACCAGCCTAATATGGTTGATTAGAAGGAATAAAGTTGGTACTATCATGATATGGTGGAGTGTACATATGGTTTCAATTATAACTTGAGATTTTTATGTATGAAAAATGCATTAAATTTTTGAATGGAAAACAAAGGATTGCTCAACAAGATATTTTTGGTACATACCAAAAAAGCCACCCAAATGAGTTGCAGAGTCACCAAGTGCTTGAAGAATGCCTCCAAAGGTTGAAATGTTGAAGAAGGCACTGCTTCCTCAATGGAATGAAATGAAACTGGACTGCTTGAACCAACTGATTTTGAACAAGTCATCATGGTGTTTGAAGATATGCCTCAAAAGGTAAAATGCATTGAAGAAAACACTAGATTCTTCAAATGCGTATGAGGTCAAATCTCTAGATAAGGTCGGCTTCCTTTTTCAATCCAAGTGAAAAGTGTTGGCCCAACTGAAAACATCAAAACCTACCACTACCCTACTCTAACAACTCACAAGGTAAAAGGGTTAGAAGGAATACATGTAAGGGAAAATGGAGGTGATACACTCAGATGGAAAGGTTGTTTCTTCCTGAACGATATTGCATAGTACATCGTTGAAGAGGGGCAAGGGGACTTTCACAAATCTCTATTTGGTCAATTTTTAGAGTCATACATGAAGGTTAGAGTTTTACAAGGTGCTAGAAGGAAAGAGGGTTTCACAACCAATAATTGTAAACAATTTAATACAACATACATGCATGAAAAATGCAAAAACTCGGATATGCAAGGTAATAAAATTACTAAAACATAAAATATTTGAGAAGAGGAAACATTGATCCATTTCATTAATGTAGTGGAAAAATTCCAATCTTTACAATGGTAGAGTGTGAAATATAGTCTCTGCAAAAGAAAAACCCTAGAGGAGCCGAAGGAAGAAGAAAAAACTACAGAAGAACCCTAAAAATGAATACATTTCTTTCCTTTATAGATTAGGCATAACATAGAAGCACAAGTCAAACCCTAACCCTAACTAGGGTTAGAAAAAAGTACTGTGAGTGCAATAATGGAGCCATTTTGAGAAAGATGCAACTAGGGCATAGATCCACCAAGAAAGTCAACAAACAGTAATAAATGGGAATTGGGCACCCATCAAATCCACCTATAGAAGGTGAGGGAGAAATTAATGTCATCCTTGAAGCCCAGGAATGAAGAAAATCCACTCAAAAGTCAAATCAAGCATAAAAAATGTCACCTAGAAAAATACATCAAAATGCTGAAAGTTTGGGACATCAGGCCCGAAAAAACACCTTTGCAAGAATTTGAATTAAATGGTCTAGACCCCCAAAAAATAATTTTTTGAACATCAGCGATCAGGCAGTCGGAGGTCGGGATTCAGGCTTACAACTTACCTCATGTTTTGGGAAGAAGGAAAGAAGAAAGCACGAAGAAGAAAGGATACATTGGGGGTAATAGGGAAAGCTTACCTCTGAAAATTGGAGGTAAGGGAGAAGGATTACCTAGAAGCTCAAAGCATTTCACATAGTCGAATTTTGAAAGAAACCATCGGAGAGAGAACCAAATATCAGCGGGACCAAAGGAATGGTCCGTTCGACATTCCAAAGAAGCTCATTGAGGAGAGAACAAATATTAGAGATACCAAAACAATGGTCCCTTCGACATTCCAAAGGAATCGATGAAAAAAATATAGAAAAGCCAACTTTTTAGGAATCAGAGGTAAGATGCAAGAGCGAAGGACAACACCCAAAGGCCGATAGGAGAAAGGAAAAAATGGAAAAGGAGAGATTTGTAATAGGTAAAGGGTAAGGCCGAAGGCTCACACTTGAAACACTTAGAAGAAAAAAGGGAAGGAAGAGAAGAAGGGGAAAGAGGTATGTAGAAAGAATGCAAGGTAAGAAAGTAAGCGACAACCTGAAAACCCAAAATTTTGGGACTTAGCAAAATTTAGAAAACTTCAAGGAGAAAACATGCAAGATGGCCCATGGGGGATCTCTCAAATTGGTTATCAATGATGGTAAATCAAAGGGGGCATAAAATTTCAACACACCCCTACAGGGACACCATTGTAGGAAAAGTGTGCTTGTGATGCAAGCACCTGAAATGAATTCGAGTTTCATAAATGGACATAAGAACCCGTGTAGGACACTAGTGTTGTGTGCTAATGTCCCATTTTGGTACTAGTGTCCCACGATGTATTTCTTTTTATTCTTTTCATCGATAGCAAGTACTTTGAGGCCTTGTATGGGAAAACTTTGTGAATAGAAGTTGTTCCTCATGATCTTGGGAGTACATAGATTTTTAGAGAATATTCCTATGTGTTTTCATTGAGAATTTATGGCATCTACTTTCCTTGGGAAGAATGTTGTTTCATGGAAGTGACACATCATCATTCCAATTAGAGGCGAATTTGTGCCTCCTAGTTATGAAACCTCTTGCAAATGTTTTCCCTAGTGTTTAGAGTTGTGAAGTGTATATGGGTTTGGATTAGAAGTTGATTACTCCCTTATCCTATCCTAGAGTGGTGTTGTGCAAGAATGAGATCATGGATTAGAAACTAATCATCATACTAGTGTTTTCATCTCTCTCATATGTTCATCATGTTGGATAATACTAGAAGCACTAAATCTTCCACTATTTCTACCTTTCTTATGCAATGGTGAGGTTGTCTTATTATAAATGTCATTGTGTCATTTTTATTTACATGATACTTGTGTGCATGTTGTTGTGCAAGTACGACATGTTGTTATCACATTCACAAAATTGTTGTTGTTTTAAAAAAAAAAATTATGTCATATTTTGTTTTGAGTGTAATGGCTTGGGGAATTACATAAAGAAGATGAAATCAATAAATCTAAATTATAATTCACAAGATTTTTTAACCAAATATTTAGCTTGATACAGATCTCCCAATTTCTTCCAAATAAATACAGTGATGACATATTCATATGCATTCAACAATGTTAAATTAGCCAAATAAAGTCTTATATCAACTTAGCTATTTTTACCATCTTCTTGTGATATGGCAATAGGTTTGGATCTGGATACTACAACTCATAGTTCTCTATTGATGAGCATATCGTCTATCTTGAACTTCCAAAGCTTAAATTTTATACCTAAGATCTTCTCCATTTATATTTTGGATGTGCTAGCCATCTCTTCCTATAATAAGATCAAACCCTTCAATGCAAGCTCCCACTCAAATGAAAATTAGTACAAAAAAATATCTACCCAACATCTAGAATTTGAGGTGATTGGAATCTAATAGAAAATGAAAAGAATTAGGGTATGCAAAAACACTTCCTAAACTAATCTTAGATGATATTATTGTGCAAATTTTAGATCTTTACAATTACAAAAGGAAAAAAATGTATAAACAAAATTAGAACACAAAACAAGTGTACATGAGGGTGAACTACCAAAAACATATACAAGAAGGGAAAGAGGATTCCCCAATGAGCCTCTAGGATTTTTCACCCTAGAAGCTAACTTTTGGATGAATGTAGCTCTCTTTCACCTAATGATATTCTTTGGTGTTCATTCAAAAGGGGGTTAGGGGCTTAATGTGTTGTGTGTGGAGTGCCCTAAATGCAATGAATAGAAAATGAAAGCTAATTTAAATGTAACTATGAATGCAATAAACTATGAAAAGTAACTATGCTAGAAAACACACTATGTTATGCTAACAATCTAAGAAATATAAACAAACAAGTACAAGAATGAAGGGAAAGGAATATGTGCACCTGAGATTGGAAGAGGAATCTATTGGAGGTCTGGAATTCGGCTAGATTTGATATTAATGATGAAAGGGATACTTGTGCCAATCTCGGTGACCTAGTCCCAAATTCTCGAAAATTGGTCTGAAGTCCATTTTTGCCAGATGGGTGTCCAGAAAAGTCAAAATCACAAAAAGACCTATTCAGAGGGACTAGTGACTTAGTCCTCTTCAAGATTTCTAGAATTTCCGAAGGGGAAACAGAAGCCCTAGGTTTGCACCCTAGTTCTTCACAGTTTTCTGCTTCTAAAACTCTAATATCTAGGCCTAAGAGTGAATTTTGGTGGATGATTTGACCTTGCATGTAAGGGGTGATCTTCAATAGGTCTTCAATGCCTTTAAAGATCTTCAAGGTACTTGGATCTGCAATCAAACAAGGAGAGGAAGAGAAAAATGTTGAATGTTAGAGATTAGGTCAAACCCCTTTTAGATAACTAAACCAAAGTGAAATGGAAATGAGAATCATGAATATGAAAAAATGGAAGAATGGAGTAAGTTACCTTGCCTTGATGAGATATCTTGTGTTTTTGCAGCAATCAACCCTTGAATGCTTCAGAAATGATGTCTTGTTGACTTGGAAGGTAAAATCCTAGCTTGCTTGAGAAGGAGTGGATGAGGAGAGAAGGATTGTGTGTTGAGAGGGAAAATGAGTGGTTCCTAATGAGGAATTAGGGTTTTGAAGCTTATTTATACAAGTTATGCCCTAATTTTCCTGAAATAACACCATACAGGCCAACCTTAGGGTTTCAGAGAGAAAAATACTAAAAGAAATTGACTTTAATTAGAAATTTTATGCCACATGGGACTAGGTCGCCCAAGGTGGCGACCTAGTCCACTTGGGCATTTTTCATTGATTTTCAGTGATTAAAATATTATTATTAGTGCTTGTCGGGATTGTCTCACAAAACACACTAAATTTGGATATGTATGAGGATTAAGAGTGTTGGACTCGAGGGAACACTGAGAGTGGGGGTGAATTAGTGTTCAAAAAATTTAAACTCCATCAATCTAAAACTTGAAGCCATATCAACATTGCATTAAAGAAAAGATGTGTGCATTCAAAGTAATAATTCATGACACCATGACACACAATTTTTTGTGTGGAAACCTTTTTAGGGGAAAAACCACGTTGGAGGTTAATCCATAATTTGAGTACTCAAATATAATTGGTTACAAAAGGAATGCACTTGCATTCAAGCAGACTACCTAGAGCTCACTATTCAAGAGAAAGGCTCACTGCCTTACAAAATTTAGATTAAGACCATCTGAAGGGTGAACTGAGATAGTAGCATCTATCTATGCCAAATTACCGTTCCGGTGAAGCTCATAGATTTGATTTTGGATTTGCTTTTTCATTTTGCACTTTTCTTTGCTTTGTTCTGCCTTTTTCTGCTCTTCACATCAAGTTTGCACTACTGCACTACTGAATCTCGCACTAAAAAATGATATATTACATATTCACACTTCTACACACACACACACTTTCCTTTTTCTAAAATAAAAGAAAAAACCAATCTCTTATATATATCCGCAATCAAGGATTTATTCATCCATCAGTCGGCTTCATGAAATATTAAGTTATCTTGAACTTGTCAACTAGATCCACCACTAAATAATTATGTGCATCCCCCAAAGTTGGTTAAGACAAAGAGAGTACCCAAGCAATACTTAATCGAGAATGAAGACTTATGATTAATTATATCTTATACATCCATAATTACTATCTTTGTCGGGTCGGCCTTCTAGCATAGATAATCAACAAATTAGTGCACCGGATCTTCTAGACCATGTACCAATGAGTGAACATCAAAACAATCATTTAAAAAGGTGTTACAAACATCAACAGACCTTCCTTAGAGATCCTCAACCCAAAATAATTATCCGGTAAGGTGTTCAGATCAACGTTTATGCCTGTAACCGGATGCCCTATTCATTCAAATGCAAGAATTTAAGTTGCATGACTTGGGTTGCCATCAATGAAAAAACTTACAAGCCATATGCCAACAATATCCCTAGCTATATTCCAACAATCTCCCCCTTTGGCATTGATGGCAACACTTAGTGAAAAATGACTAAGTGTCAGAATCATTATAGGTACACTGCCAAACTTTTTACTGCACTTTCTCCCCCTGAGATTTATAAGGCACTACATTATTTTCTCCCTTTGTAGGTCATGTTGCATTCTCTCCCCTTTGGGAATTTTTCACTTCATTCTCTCCCCCTTTGACATCAATGACAAAGCATGGATTTCATATGCCAAAAAGACAAAAAGTGAGCAGTGACAAAATGGTGACATAAATACTTATATACCAATAGCAAGTGACAAAACATGTGTTCAAAATCCTCAATGCTCTAAAATTTCAACAAATATATGCCTACAATTATTCTCCTTTGATCAAAATTCAAAAAACTTGACAACAATTAACTTCTATCTTTAGAAGATTATCTTATGGTTTTTCTTCACTTCTGGAAGGAACTTCTTCTAACCATCTATTGGAATTCCAATAATAAAGATTAAGCTATTGTTCTTGGAAGTCTTGTTAATAATCTCAATGAGAGATTTAGGAATTGTAATTTCTTCTTCAAGTTTCTCACCATTCTTCAATATTTCTACCATCTGCTCTAGCCTGCATTCAATTAGATCCTTTACCTTCTAAAAAGTATCCACAAGAGCATTCTTGGAGAGTTTAGTTTTTGTGTGTTCTAACTGTAGCTCCTAGATTCTTTTCCTGATAGTGTCATCTAGATCCTAAGATATTTCAAAGCTTTTACCAATGTTATTTAATTCCATTTCAATCTAATAAAACTTCTCTTTGTAATTGCTTACTGCATGGGTCCAACAATTGCAATAGTTGTAGATGCTTGTGGCTGAATTTATGCATTTCGTTAACTCATTCATTTTCTTCTTCAGTTTGGAAATAGATAGTTTGAATTGTTCCTTCAGATGAGACACAACTTCACCTTCTTCTTTGCCTTTATCCTCAAATCCCATTGATTCTTTTCCGCATTTGATCATCTCTTCAGGTAGAATGTCCTTTAGACTTTCCAATATTATCTTATAGTGCTCAATATGAGCATTTAGAATGTCCAGAATCAAGTCATGATCGTATGATGGTCTGACTGACCACAACTTTGAAATTTTTTGTATGCCACCTACACCTTGAATAAGTTGTTGTAGCTTTTATTTTGTTGGATCTTCTTCTTCCTCACTACCTTTTTCTTCTTCAGATTCATTTTTCAGTGGATTCTCAATTTCTTCATCAGATTCTTCATCTAGAATGTCCACAATTTCTTTTCCTTTTCCCTCAATCCTAGGAACTTTTCTTTTCAGAGGGTTGTATATAATGATTTCATTTCCTCTTTTTTATCCTCTATCAATGCTACCGAAAGAGGAACCAACTTCCATTGATCTCACTGGAGGGGAAATATTGACTGATCCATACTTTTCAAGCACATTCTTGAAGAAATTTTCAAATTCCAAATCCCAGTTAGCTAGGCTCTTAGAATAAGAGTATATCTAATTGCATACCAGTTTGTTTGATTTCCATTCAACATTATCAATTTTCGGTAATAAATTCAAGAAATACATTACCATACATATAATTAAAGTGCCAAACTTAAATGAATAACCTGATTCTTTTGTCAGTTGAACATTCTCATGAACGGATCCTTTAACAAACCGCATAGGTCAAAGTCCTGACCTTCCATTAACATTTTGTGAGAAATGTACACTACGCCAGCCGATGTAGCTCCTTCTCAATTTTTGTAGAATATTTTATATGTTATTCCATGTGCAATGTACTTCATGACAGGATTCTTGATTGTTGCAATCATCAGGGCTCTCTGATCTTTGATTATTTCAGTTAGGGTTTCTACCTCCTTGTTCTGGATAGATTTCTTCCTAGGAACATCTTTGACTTTGCAAAATCTAGTTAAGTTCTCGATTGCCTCTTTTGAAATGATGTAAGGTTTTTCCAAATTTAAAACATCATCATGCAATCTTCTCAATATGAATTTTATGAATTTCGCATTCTTAGAGTACGAAAACTCATTCCACATATCCAAATTTCCATGCTTAGCTTCGCTCAATTGCTTTAATTCATCAGGGAGTAACAAATTCTTCATAGACCTAATCTTTGCACTATTATATTCATCTAGAGTGATCAAGCCTTTGATTTTTTCCATTTCTCCTTTTTGTGTTTAGGGTTCGCAACCACACACTAAATTGTATGAAGAATTCGAGAATGATTTGAAATACTTGATAGATTTCAAGATTTTGTTGATGAATTGATTTTACTGGTTCGTAATCCTCTTATCGAGTGCTATCCTTCTTCTCTTCTTCGATGCAAAGTGACAAATGACAGCTCTGACTTGACTTTTATAGCTCGCACATGTGCAATAAATGCATTTTCCCTAATTTTTCTCGAGACTCTGTTTTCCCGAACGGTGACAAAAAAAATCTTCTGCAGACCTATGAATTGTCTGAGTTCTGTTTGCCAAAATTTTTGCACACCATAAGTACACCTTCTTGACTATTTTCTTAGTTCTATTAGTATCCATAGACAGGGGAGGAAGGGTTTAATTTGAAAGACTCCCCCTAGGCCAATGGCCTAAAATTAATTACCAAAAGAGTTATCGGAGGCAGGTTTCGGTGTGAAACCATTTCCAGCATCAGAATCATTTTTCCTTACCCATTTTTTCTTCATTTGATCTATGATTTCATCTATAGTTATCTTTTCCTTCCCTTTATAATTTTTCTCTATATTTTTTCCTCTGTATATCGAACGTCTTATGTCTACATTTTTTTTTTTGTAGAATTTTGAAATATGACCATACTTGTTGCAGTTGTAGCACACAATGCTTTATTGTCCTAACCAATCATTTCAATGAATTCTTCTAGATCTGCACTGATTAGAAATATGCCCAAATTTCCCACATGTATAGCATTCAACATTTCTTCTAGCAACAAGATAACTTGATACATTTATGCACTCAATTGATTTATGACCAAACTTTTTGCAATTGAAGCATTGACTAGAAAATGATGAGACTCTTGAATTTGTATTACTTCTACATTGAGCAATCATATGACCAAACTTATTACAGGAAAAACAATACCCATTCAAATATTTTGCATTAGGTTGTCTTACTGGATATCTCCTATTTTTGTTCTGTATGAAATTCTTTTCTCCTGATCTAGAACTTTCTCCTTTTTCATATCCAAGACCTCTCTTATCATTTCCACTCTTTTGTCCTTGAGTTAGCTCATAAAGCTTTATTGAACTGATCTTAAAATTTTATTTGTATTCATTTTCCATGACAAGATCATTTCTGAGAGTAACAATCTCCTTACTAAGTTCTTCTTCATTGTTTTTGGTTCTTTGTAATTCACCTTCCAACTGAGTGAATTCACCTTTTATTCTATTACATTCATCAGATTTCTCTTTCAAGTTCTGAGCAATATCTTCCTTTCTTCAATTTCTTTATTCATCTTCATTTTCATAGATTTCATCTCATGTTTTAGGTTTGTATTGTCTTTAGCAAGATTTTCACATTCTTCAGTTATCTCCTTCAAGTTTTGATTCAAGTGAGAATCATCCATGTTTTCACTTTCCTTTTGTTTGATATGGTCATAGAGATCTTTCCTCTTCACCCTTGATTTGACTATCTGATCCTTCAATGACTAGATTAATTTCTCAGCATCTCTAAAATTTTCTTTCAATTCTTGAACTTCTACTTTAGACTAATCAAGGTCATCAAGTGCCACCATAAGTTGTTGTTGAAGACTACTAGAGTCCATCACATTCCTAGATCCACCTCAAGTTGCAAAAATTCTTTAGAGGAACTAGCTCTGATACCAATTGTTGGACTCAAGGGAACATTGAGAGGGGGGGTGAATCAGTGTTCAAAAAATTTAAACTCCATCAATATAAATCTTGAAGCCATATCAATATTGCGTTAAAGAAAATATGTATGCATTCAAAGTAATTATTCATGACACCATGACACATATATTTTTGCGTGAAAACCATGTTAGGGGAAAAAACATGGTGGAGTTTAATCCATAATTTGAGTACTCAAATATAATTGTTTACAAAAGGAATGCACTTGCATTCAGGCACACTGCCTAGAGCTCACTGCTCAAGAGAAAGGCTCACTACCATACAAAATTCAGATTAAGACCATCTGAAGGGTGAAATAATATAGTATCATTTATCTATGCCAAATTATAGTTCCGGTGAAGCTCGTAGATTCAGTTATGGATCTATTTTTTGATTATGCACTTCGCTTTGCTCTGTTCTACCCTTTTTTTCTCTTCACATCAAGTTCACACTATTGCACTATTTAATCTCTCACTACACAATGATATATTATATATTCACACTTCTACACACACACAGACAATTTCCTTTTTCTACACAAAAAGAAAAAACCAATCTCTTATATATATCTGCAATCAAGGATTTATTCATCCATCAACCGACTTCATGAAATATTAAGTTATCTTCAACTTTTCGGCTAGATCCACCACTAAATTATTATGTGCATCCCCCAAAGTTGGTTAAGAAAAAGAGAGGACCCAAATAACACTTAATCGAGCATGAAGACTTATGATTAATTATATCTTATACATCCGCAATTACTATCTTTGTCGGGTTGACCTTCTAGCATAGATAATCAAAAAATTAGTGCACCATATCTTCTAGACCATGTACCAATGAGTGTGCATCAAAAAAATCATTTATCAAGGTGTTACAAACATCAACATACCTTCCTTAGAGATCCTCAACCCAAAATATTTATCCACTAAGATGTTTAGATCAACTTTTATGCCTATAACTGGATGACTTGTTCATTCGGATGCAAGACTTTAAGTTGCATGACTTGGGTTGCCATCAATGACAACACTTACAAGCCATATGCCAACAAAGGGGTCATTTTGGCATAACAAGAGGTTAATTTGGTGATGGCGAGCCTAAGAGAGTGAAAATTCTTTACAATACCTTACAACAATTCGTCACAAGGCTTGGAAATAGGTAAAAAGGGTCCAAAATCCATAGGCAAAGGTCCAAATGAGCAAAAAGCATCAAATTCCACACTTTTTGGTGACACATTTAGCCCCACTTTAGTGAGAGTATGAACTTGCTTCAAACTCACACTAAAGTAGCCACATGATTCAGATGGTGAAGGATGATAAAGTAGAAGAATGAGAAGAGAAGGAGATGGTCAAACCCCCAAGGATTTGAGATTCTAATTCAACTCAAAATCAATGCAAAAGACATTCAAGGGTGAATGCATTACAGCAAAACAAGATACATGATGATGCAATGACAAGATTTTAAATGAAAAGAATGGAAAGGGTGAAAAATATGTACTCACTCTGGGGTCATAGAACATCAGGTTGTCCATGGGGTGAGAGGTCCCAAAAGGTGAGGAACATACACATGGTTGGTATGTACTCACAAAGGTGACTATGGGGAAATTTGTGCCGCTTGTTGGGCTTCCCGCTCAAACCATACCGAAGTTATACCTCATGATAACTTTGATAAGGCACCACAAAAGAAAGTGATGTTTGAAATGATTTTTTTCAAAGGGATTTTGCTTTGTTCATGCGATGTATCATCTTAAGGAACATTATGTGTAATGTGTCCCAGAGAGGAAAAGTGAAAATGTACTCAGATTGTATCCAAGAGAGGCAAGGGCTCATCTTGTATACAAAAGAGGAAAAATACAAATGTCTCATCTTGAGCAACATTGTGCATAATGTTTTCAAGAGAAGGAATCACATGAAAAAGAATATCACACAATGAAAATGTGAGTGGTGATGTATGCCCCCACTTTAAAGGAATTGTGAAACACCGTACTGTGAGAAATTGATTTAAAGTAGAAGAAGAGGAAGAAGACATGAGAGATTGTTCGAAAATCCCTATGCTGACTCATATGTTTTTGAAGTAAGTTGTGTCATGAAGAGGGGTGTATGTCACATGCGAGTCAATTTAAGACATGTCATCTATGCATCTCAAGCTTGCTCGGATATAGTCATGAAAGGTCAACGACAAGCTGAAAGAGACAATGATAAGTGACATATGAGGGAAAAGGATAACGAAACCCTTGCCCCCACTTAGTGCAAGGCAAGAGTGAGCTAAAAGCATTGAGGGGATGCAAGGGAGAGTGAAAATCAGTATCAATTAGAGGAATTAGGTGTCCCCACATAAGGGAGAACACCAAGCTCCTTAAGATGTTGGATTTTGTTACTCAAGGCCTTACACTCATTAGTGTGATGACCATGAACTCGGTGGTAACCACAAAAGGAATGTTTGGTGAAAAATTTCTTTCGAGTGCGAGGAGGAAGGGATATCAAGTGATCTTGGAGGAGTCTCAAAAATATTCCCTCTTGATCGAGGGTAGAAGGGGTTCCTTCAGTTTGCAAAAAGGAAGGGTCTTTCTTAATAGAGGATGTCATACTTACGCAAGGCTCTATAGATTGTGAGATTTTGTAGACTCCTTTGGAAGAGTGTGTAAAATCTGAATCTAGAGGGGGTTGTGGGATGACATTGGCTTTAAGAAAAGATTCCTTTGTTGGTGTCAAAGGATCACTTTGGAAGGTGAGGTTATCAGGGGAGGTTGGGATAGACTTGTTGTGAGGGGAAGGTTTGATGATTTTGATGAAAGGGAAAAATCCAAGACCATGGTTGGATATTTGTGTATGAGGCTTGATTGAGTTGTGGATACCTTGTTCATGAGCACCACAACCTTGTCCATTATAGCCAAGTTGTTTCATGATCTCATAATGTTTCCCATAAAGATATTTTTGTGGGAGTATTCCTTAGTTGGTCAACAAGGTCATACTCCCCAGGGAAGGAATTGAAGCGAGGGGTGGGTGGAAGAATAGGAGGGGATGAAGGTAAAGGTGTTGAGGTTGATGGTTGAGAATGCAGGGTGTTATGGGTGTAATGTGTATGAGAAATGGTATTAGGACTCAATTGTTGTAACACATTAGGCTTAGGTGGTGAGAGAATGAATTCAAGTTTAGAAGGTGGGGAAAGGATGAGTTGAGGTTGCATAATATTAACATACCCTAGGGAAGGAGAGTCTAATATAGGCTCTACGTCTTTGTGTAAGGGCATAATATTATTAAGGAAATGCGTAATGATGGAATTATGAGGAGAGGAAGGAGTAGGATAAGAGTCTATTTGATTGTCAAAGGTCTCACTTTTTTGTTCCAAACAACCTACTCGAGTAGAAGAGATTGGAAGGGGTTTGTCACAAGCTTCACTAGAAAAAGAGGAGGCATCAAGAGAAGGATCTCGATGATTTTCAAATAGAGAGGGAAGATCCAGAGTCTTAGGACTCATGAGAGAAGGGTCTTCTAACACCAACATGTCCTCTTTGCATCGAGGAAGGGTATTAGAAGAGGGGCAAGGTTAATCATCATAGTTAGGGAGACTAGGTAAGGTAATTTTTAGGAATGTGTTTATAATTTCATGTTCTTGTGTTAAACTATCTTCCCAAAGGGGATGAGGAGAAGAAGAAGAAAGACTATCATGATGCTCTACGATTGTCCCTTCCTTTAACAAGATACCTTCATCACTAGAAGGAGAGGTATCAAGAGGGGAAAAATTATGATAATCATGATTATCTATGTTTGTATTTACTTCTAACATATCATCCTCATAGAGAGGAGAGAAAGTAGGTTGTGTATGTTTAGGAAAATTATAAAAAAAATCATTCGCTAGACTCTCATAACTAGGGAATGTATTGAAAGAATTTTTAACATGTTTAAAGAGTTTATAAACAATATAAAGAAAAAATTAATATATGAATATATGTTTAAAGAATTTACAATGGAAGATAAAAGAAATCCAATTTTTAGATTGCAAAAGAAAGAAATTTGCTGATTACACTATCAATGATCTGGAAATGAAATTTAGAAATGCAAAATTGAAAATATACAATGTAGGAAATGAGCTAATTGATGCTAATTTTAAGAAAATACATGTAACTGAAACACAGCCTATTGATACAGGTATCTAATGGCACAAAACAAAAGCTGGAAAATAGGGTTTTCAGCTCTGTAAAGGGTAGTTTTAGAGGCCTAAAGGGACTAGGTTTCCCAGGATGGTGACCTAGTCCTCTTGATGATTTTTTTGAGATTTTTCAGGTTTTTTGGATGGATTCGGGTGGTTTCTGTATAGAGTAATGCAGATGTAACATAAAAATGCAAAACTGCAGAAATAATTAATGTTCTAAGATGCAAATATGTAGCCTAAATGCACTTTTCACTAATGCAAATTTTGAAACCCTAGGATGCAATTTTGCAATATGCAATGCAAGTTAATCCTAGTACAATGAAGGGATCTAAACTAGAAAGGAAGGGTGTAATAATTTAGAGTTCACAAAAATTAACTACCAAAAACATATACAAGGAGGGAAAGAGGATTCCCCAATGAGCCTCTAGGGTTTTTCACCCTAGAAGCTAACTTTTGGACGAATGTATCTCTCTTTCACCTAATGATATGCTTTGGTGTTCATTGAAAAGGGGGTTAGGGGTGTGGAGTTCCCTGAATGCAATGAATAGAAAATGAAAGCTAATCTAAATGTAACTATGAATGCAATAAACTATGAAATGCAACTATGTTGGAAAACACACAATGTTATGCTAACAATCTAAGAAATATAAACAAACAAGTATAAGAATGAAGGGAAAGGAATATGTGCACCTGAAATTGGAAGAGGAATATATTGGAGGTCTAGAATGTTGTTGGATTTGATGTTGATGCTGAAAGGGGCACTTGTGCCAGTTTGGGTGACCTAGACCCAAATTCCCGAAAACTGGTCTGGAATCCGTTTCTACCAAATGGGTGTCCAGAAATGTCAAAATCACAAAAATACCTATCTATAAGGACTAGGTCGCCATTCTTGGCGACTTCGTCCTCTTCAGGATTTTTGGAATTTCCGAAGGGGAAATGGAAGCCCTAGGTTTGCACCCTAGTTCTTCACAGTTTTTTGCTTGTAAAACTCTGATATTCAGGCCTGAGAGTGAATTTTGGTGGATGATTTGACCTTGCATGCAAGGGGTGATCTTCAACAAGTCTTCAATGCCTTCAAATATCTTCAAGGTACTTGTATCTGCAATCACACAAGGAGAGGAAGAGAAAAATGTTGAATGTTAGAGATTAGGGGTTTGCCTTGGTCAAACCTGTTGAACTTCTCTTTTGGTATTTGTCCCTGATGTCAAAATTATATTTCAGATTGGAATCTTGGTGATTGATTATCAGTTGCATAGTTTACATTCAGATAGTTGGCACTTTTTTTTATACTCTGTCTTGGCATACTTGGATTTCACTTCGGCATTGTGATGATGGTTTTGATGGTACTGATCTCTTGACTCCATGTGAAGATTACAAGGCATCTTGTATTTAGGATTATGATTCTATGTTCAGGTGGTATAATTGTAGTTTGACAAGTTTGAAATTTTGAGCTATACTGTGGTAAGGTGATCAGAAGGTTTATATGGTATTGGCATGTTTATATTTTTGTGGTTACATGGTGTTGATAAGGTTTTCAACAACATCATAGTTGTGTTTTCTTTTCAGCCTCATACAGGTAATTCTTATTGACAACTTGGTTTTTGGAATCATATTTGGAGTTGGCATTTAATATTAAAAAAATCCTATCGGGTTTCCTTAAACATTTGATATTCTTTGCATGGGAATATGATTAGTTGATATCAATTGGCATCTTCTTTAGGAAAAGGTATTAACATGGAAATATCATGGATTTTTTTGTAATGTTGATTTTGTGCATTATTTTGGCTTACATATATTAGAAAATGACTTTAAAGGAAGTCATACTTGTGTCAGGCCTTATATGGTTATCATGGAAAGGTCAATAAATTGAACCTCTCTTAGCATGGAATCATGCTTTATAACATAGGAAAAGGCTTTGGATAAAAGTCTTATATGTATCGGGTCTTATTAATGATATTTCATTAGGCCTTAAGGCCGACAATAGGTATGAGGAAATAATTGTTAAGTCACTTGGAAAGTGACTAACATTGACCCTTAGTAATAATTCCTTGGTTGTTAAGGTAATCAACATGTTGGAAAGACAAGGAAATTACATGGTAATGTTTTTAATTATGATGTCGGTCTTTTGCATGGATGAATTTGATTAAGTCAAAATGCATCAAGTCGCGGACTTGAAATGGTATTATGATTTGGAAAAGTCATCGATTTCTTTGCAAAGGAAAGTTAGGGCATTTGTCACGTATAGATTTTATGGATTAATTAAATGAAATTATTAATCATGATATCGTTATTTAAATTGAAGTTAATTGATTATTTAAATCAAAGTCAAATTGAAATTCAAATGGAAGTGAAATTTAAATTGAAATGCAATTACAAATGATTTGAACTGTATTTTTATTTAATTTGGGGTTTGTCATTGCTGATGAAAACTCGAGTGCAAGTGAATGTAGGAACAGGTGAACATGATTGAAGACGAGAACATCGATTAGGTAGAGTCGTTTTAGCCATTAGATGTTTATAAGTATGATGGAATCATACACACTCACTTAGTTGATATTTTAATTCATTCTTGTGATTTCTGTGTTTGCAAATTTTAAATCTAGTTTTATTGATTTCTCCAAAAAGTGGAAAGATATATGTTGTTTAAATGACGATTTTAATAAATTGTGAGAAAATAGATCTTATTAAATAACTAAATGATTTGTGTCAATATTTTAACATTGTTTGAAAATATTGATGCTTGCATTTTAAAATGTAATAAAATAGACTTTTATTGCGAAATTAAACAATATGTGCTAAAAGTTGTGTTTTATAAATTTAATTGTTTTTAATTGAAAATATGAAAGAGGAAAAGATTTAAATTTAGAAATTGAACAAATATCTTAAAATGGAGTTATTGAAAACAGCTTAGAAAACAATTCATGTCAAAATTGTTATTTGCATTCAAAAGAAACTTCAGTTAAACAAATTGAAAAAATATCTTCAATTAATTGGAGAAGCCATAAAAATTATGGAACATGGAGTTAGAAATTTGATTTGGAGATCACACTAAAATTGTGGATCTTTCCTTGTAAACAACTCCATGAATTGCATGACAAAAGAGGAATCAATATAGGTAGAAATTCAAAAATTGGAGAGAGACACAGGAAACCAACAGAAGGCAAGGTTTCAACTAACCACACACTTGGGAGGATAGGAAAAGGGTGTGGCCAAGCAAGAGCTTCCACTACCCATGCGCAGAGAGAAGGCAACGAGGAAACACCAGTAGGTAGCAGAGAGAGGAAGGGTGCGATCAGTACAGGCTCCCTACATACTCCATTCTCTACATAGTCACCAAGGGAAGCTAAGTGCGCACCTCTGGAGGAGTGGACGCATATAGCAAGGAGAAATACTCCCTATACTCCACGTAGCCACTGGTCCACTCACCTACGTAGGAACCCCCAAGCAACCCTCTCCACATGCAACTAGCTAGCTAGTTAGGGAGAAGGGTGGTAAGACGTAGCCTCTGCAAAGAGGAAGGGCGTAGAAACAGAGGAAGATAGGAGATAGGAAAGAGGTGCCAGGGAGAAAGGCAGAGGGAAGAACACAGCAATGGGAGAAGAAATTTTCATACCAAACAAAACAGCAATTAAAGAACAAAGGACAAAAGATTCAAAAATTAATAGAGGAAATTCAAAATTCATTTCCAGAATTTATGAGGTAGGATCTTGAAATTTATAAACAAAGACTGAATAGAATAAATTTGAATGAAATAGTTATTTCATGGTGTAGAGTTTCAAAGCTATTTAAAAGTATTTATGTTACTACGAATTCCATTTGAATTCTTAAATATGAAACTGTGAATTACCAGAAAAACAAAATTCCTTTCAACAAGTTCAAAATAGAAAAAATATTAGGAAGAAATTTGATTTGAAAGCATTGAAAAGCGGATGATTGGATTTACGAAGAGATTCAAAACTCGAAAACATCAATTACATTTAGATTTAAAATGATCTTAAATAGAAAATGATTGTTTTATTCTGATTTAAAATCACTTTAAAAATATTCCAAACAAAAATAGTTTTTGATAAAAATATCCTTTAAATTTTTAAACGAAATTTCAAGATAGAGGTTAAAGTTAGAAACAATTGAAAATAAAACTAAAAATAGTCACAATAGAAACAAAAATGAGTTATTTTAATTCTGTTTGAAAAAGTAATTATTTATTTTTTGAAAGTTTGAAAAACAGAAAATAAACCATTTAAATTAAAATACGATTTACGTAGAAGCAACAACAAACTTGAACAGTATTAAATAGATGAGTAAAAGAATAAAAGAATGTATGCTCTTTTATGATTGTTTTTAAATATTTGCTTAATTACAACTGGAAATACACCTTCTTATTTTATTTTTGATTATTTTATTTACTCATTTTAAATATTAAATTAATGACATTTATGGATTAAAATGATGAAAAGAACAACTTTTTAACTGTTTTCGCTTCAAACAAGTTTTCAGTTTTATGGTTTTTGAAAGATTGTATTTGACTATTTAGAACCATGCATGCTAGATAAATGAATGTGCATGTCATATTTTGGGAAAGTTACCTTTTGGGACGGGTGTCGAATATGGGTTATTAGAGAGTGTAGTTTTGCTTTTCCAAAACTGTTTTATTTGTCGTGCATGACATTTTAATTGTCCAAGTAACTTAAGGACCATTGAAATAGATGGAATTATTGAACTCTCTAGCATATCTTAGTATTGAAATTTCTTGTTTCTTAAATTATTTAGAAAAATGAAAATGCTTGTGGTTTTACTAGTTATACTAGGCTCACACTAGATTCCATCTTGCTCGTAGACTACTTTTTGCTAAGCGATTCGTGTAGGGTCGTGTATTCTTTGAATGATTTAAGAATTCTGGAGAAGCGTAAGCTTTGAGGTTGGGCGGAAAAAGCACCTGATCCTTGTTCTCGTCTTCTTTTTAAAGATTTGCTATTGGATTGAAGATCAAAGGATGTCATCTTCGTTTATGTTATTTGTAATCTTGAAATATGTATTAAAGATCTTATGGCGACTGAATGCCTAAGTCTCAAATGGTAATTGATATAATAACTTCTTATGTATGATTATCATTGAAGTGTATTTTGACACATGTATCTATTTAAACTGGAATTATATATTGAATCTATCTTATCAACTTTAAGTCATTATGTTTTTGGAATCAACTAGTTTCTTTGATGTCTAAATGAATGAATTGTCGACTTTATTTTGAATATAAATGATATTATTTAAATTTTTGTCAATGTTTGATTTAAAGAGTTTCACTCTTTACATTTGGTATCAGAGCCCTAGGTTTGAACACTAGGGTCCTTTGTCCATCACACTAAAGAAACATTCCTTGATGCAGGAATTGTGATACATAATGGGCACAAGAGGTAAAGGAGCTACTGCAAGTAATGAGAATGACAGGTTGGATCAGATTCTCAGTCACTTGAATCATAAGGGTTCCAGAATGGATAACCTGGAACATGAAGTTCGAGGTGTCAGAGAAGGAAAAAACCCTCGAGTTGAAATTCCCCAAAATGAAGAGCAACCTAATAATGAGAATCCAAGGGTTGAATTACTAAATCCTTAAGCAAGGATTAAAGGGGAGTTGGCTAAAGATCTGAATAGGGTAGCACCGCCCAAGTTTGATGGTAAGACTATAGGTGATGGAGTTGAAGCCTAGGTTATTGAAATGGAAAAATACTTTGAGCTCAGGAATATGTCTAATGAGACCAAGGCAGTTTGGGCTGCATGCCAGCTTACTGGAGAAGCTGCTACTTGGTGGGATAACAAGAAGACTGAGAAGAAGTTACTACCAGGTGGGACTACTTGGGAAGCATTCTTGCAACTTTTTAGGAAGAGGTGGCTTCCACAGCTATTCTTTGATAGGAAGATGACAAAGTTCCAGAATCTGAGATAGGGTGGTCTGACAGTTACTTAGTACTGGGAGAGGTTCACTAATCTCCTAAAGTACGTACCATAGTATCAGATGGATAAGAGGTTCTGTATTCAGAAATTTTTCCTAGGATTGAGGCCACAAATTGGAGCTGATGTGGATATTCATAATCCATTGACGATGGATGAGGTCTTTGAGAAGGCCATAAAATAGGAACAGAAGCTGCAATAGGTGGAAAACTATAGGAAGAGTGTGAATGCTAAATCTGGTTTTAGAAATAGGAATTTCTAAAACAATAACAATAATCAGAAGGGTAGTAATAACAATCAGCAGATCAAGACTCTGAAGAACACCCTAGATAAAGGAGAAGGGAGCAATGGTGGAAACAAGAAAGTGAACAATAATAACACCAACTTCTCCAATATTAGGAACAGGATAGGTGGTCACCCAGGGCCACAAGGTGGATGTTATAATTGTGGAGGATATCACTATGCCTCCAATTGCACTCAGCATATAGGAGGTCAGTGAGGTGGTAATGATTGGCGAGCACCACAACACCAGATCCATGTAGCGGTTGACAACCGTCAAGCAGACTTTCAACCTTCACCTATCCAGATGTCGGGTAAGATTTTTGGTCAATCTGTTTCTATTTTGTTAGATACAAGAGCTATTGAATGCTTTATTAATCCTAAATTAGTAGCTAAATTACCTATTAGACCTAGTTTTATGTCACATTCATGGATGGTTCAGTATGGAAATCGAGCAGAGAAGAGGGTAGATTCATGTTTATCATGCAATGATTTAGAGCTACCTAATTTCCAAACCCAAGTTAACCTATATGTAGCACCATTGGGTTCTTATGATGTGATCTTAGGGATCACTTGGTTAACTAAGCATCAAGCCATAGTGAACTGTGAGGATAAGGTTGTGAGTTGTTTGGATGATTTTGGACATCCAGTTGAGATTTTAGGATCTCGAGAGCCTCCCTATTTGAGACATATCTCAACTATGCAACTAAAGAAAGCACATCGGAAAGGATGTTCCATTTATGCTATATTGGTGAGTGACATGGATAATGCCCAGCTAAGTCCAGAGGGCTATCCAGTTCTCAAGGATTTCTTGGATATATTTCCAAAAGAACTTACTGAATTACCACTGAAGAGAGAATTTCATTTCTCGATTGAACTGTTACCTAGAATGGAGCCTCAATCCAAAGCTCCATACAAAATGACTACTACAGAGTTGTACGAACTAAAGGTTTGATTGTAGGAGTTGCTAAAACAGGGATTTATTAGACCGAGTGTATCTCCATGGGGTGCACTTGTAATCTTCGTTAAGAAGAAGGATGGAACCTTGCGACTATGTATTGATTACAAGATGTTGAACAAGGTTACCATTAAGAACAGGTATCCTTTACCCAGGATAGATGAGTTGTTTGATTAGATGAAAGGGGCCACAGTGTTTTCTAAGATTGATCTTAGATCAGGTTACCACCAGTTAAGGATTAAGGATGAGGATATTTTGAAAACAGCTTTCAGAACTCGGTATGGACACTACGAGTTCACCGTGGTACCTTTTGGCCTAACGAATGCTCCAGTGACATTCATGAACCTTATGAATAGTATCTTTAGAGGCTGTTTAGATGATTTCATGCTTATATTCATTGATAAAATTATGATTTACTCTAAAACAAAAGAGGAGCATGAGAAGCACTTGAGAATAGTCTTGCAACGACTAAGGGATCGAAAGCTTTTTGGTAAGTTTTTGAGGTCTACTTTCTTTCAGAAGAAGGTTCACTATTTGGGGTATGTCATATCTGCTGAGGGAATCTTAGTTGATCCTACAAAGATAGAGGCAATTGTAGATTGGCCAACATTGTGGAGTGTTACTGAAGTTCATAGTTTCATGGGACTTTCAGGATACTACAAGAAATATGTGGAAGGGTTTTCTAGGATTGCAACACCTATTACTTCTCTTTAGAAGAAGGGAAAGAAATATGACAGGACTGACAAGTGCAAAGAATCATTTCAAATTCTTAAACAAAAGTTAACAACAACACCAGTGTTGACTATACCAGATCCTAATAGGCACTTCATAGTGATTACAGATGCATCAGGTGAAGGTGTAGGAGTTGTGCTAATGCAGGAAGGGAAAGTGGTTGCATATGAGTACAGGAAATTGAAACAGTATGTGTTGAATTATGCACCACATGATCTTGAGCTCACAGCTATTGTTCATGCATTGCAGATGTGGAGACATTATTTCCTAGGGAAACCATTTGAGCTTAAGACAAATCATTTAGGATTTAAGTACATCTTCACACAGCCAAACCTCAATGTGAGATAGAGGAGGTGGTTTGAGTTCCTAAGTGAGTATAATTTTGGCATTGAGTATATCAAGGGTAAGGAAAATAGATGTGTTGATGCTCTTAGCAGGACAAGACATATATTTACTATGTTGACCATAAGGTCAAATTTGAGACAACAAGTGTTGCAATATCTTCTAGGAGATGAGCATTATGACAGGGTCAAGCAAGCCTTAGAGGCAGATCCTTCAAATCATAGATTTGATGGATATGTGATGGAGTATGATGGTATTGTCAGATATCAGGGAAGGATGTATATCCCTGAGGGTGGAGACTTGAGGAAATTGATTCTTGAGGAAGTTCATGATGCGCCTTATTCCGGGCATCTAGGAGTTACGAAGATGGTATCAAAGTTCAAGGCTTTGTATTTTTGGCCTAAACTCTAGAAAGATGTCATGGAGTATGTGGCTAGATGTTTGGAATGCCAATGGATCAAGGCTGAGCATGTGCATCCAACAGGACTTTTGTATCCCCATGATATACCTGAGTATAAGTAGCAAGTAATCAACATGGATTTCATCCAAGGATTACCTTTGAGCAGGAATAGGCATGATACCATCTTAGTAGTTGTTGATAAGCTAACAAAGGTTTCACATTTTATATCTATAAATTTGAAAGATGGGTCATTGACTCTTGTGAGGAAATTTGTGCAAGAGATATTCAGATTGCATGGTGTACCAGAGACCATTATTTCTGATAGAGATACCAGAATGACATCTAGGTTCTGCACTACACTGAATGTAGCTTTGGGAACTAAATTGAATGCTAGTTTTGCATATCACCCACAAACTAATGGCCAAACTAAAAGGGTCAATCAGGTTGTGGAGGACTTACTGAGGATGTACTGCATGGATCAAAAGTACGAGTGAGAGGAATATTTTCCATTGGTTGAGTTTTCCTACAACAACTCATTTCATGCATCTTTGGGTATGGCACCTTTTGAGGCACTTTATGGATGGAAATGGTGTACACCCATCAGTTGGGACAGGATGGAAGATAGGATCATTATTGGTCCATATATGCTCAAGGAAATGGATGAACAAATGAAGTTGATCAAGGGTAGGTTGAAGGAAGCAACCGATAGACAGAAGAGCTATGTTGATAGGAACAAGACTTTTAGACAGTTTTCTGCAAGAGATAAAGTCTTCTTGAGGGTTAAGCCTCATAAGATCTCTATCTCATTTGGGAAAACATCAAAGTTGGCACCGAGATTTGTGGGACCCTTTGATGTACTGGAAATTATTAATCCAGTTGCATATAGACTAGCGTTACCACCTACTCTAGCTCGACTCCATAATTTTTTCCATGTTTCTTTATTGAAACTATATCATCTTGATGCATCTCATATTCTTGATTGGCATTCATTACAAGTAGAGGATCCAAGGGTGGTGCTAATGGAGCCCATCTGAATCCTAGACAGGAGTAGCATTAAGTTGTGTAATAGAGATAGTACTCAGTAAAAGGTCTAGTGGGACCAATATACTGAGGATAGTGCTACATGGGAGGATTCTGAGATGATAGACCATCATTTTCCTCATTTTCTTTCATAGTTTAGTATTTGTTTTATGGGGAGATACTTGATACTTTGGTTTTTTATTCACATGTTGTGAACTTTGATAGCATGGATGCTACTATGATTTGCTTATGCTTATGTTTGAGAACTATGATGTTAGTTACTATTTCATTATGATTGAGACACTATGTTTTACCTATTGTGATACTATGCTATTACTGATCGAGATAGTATGTTTTATTGATGGTGATGTTATGCTTATTGAATGACTAATAAGACATTGAGATGATGTCTCTTCCATGAGGGGAAGGATGATACGTATAGATTTTATGGATTAATTAAATGCAATTATTAATCATGATATCGTTATTTAAATTGAAGTTAATTGATTATTTAAATCAAAGTTAAATTCAAATTCAAATGGAAGTGAAATTTAAATTGAAATGCAATTACAAATGATTTGAAATGTATTTTTATTTAATTTGGGGTTTGTCATTGCTGATGAAAACTCGAGTGCAAGTGAATGCAGGAACAGGTGAACATGATTGAAGGTGAGACCATCGATCAGGTAGAGTCGTTTTAGCCATTAGACATTTATGAGTATGATGGAATCACACACACTCACTTAGTTGATATTTTAATGCATTCTTGTGATTTCTATGTTTGCAAATTTTAAATCTAGTTTTATTGATTTCTCCAAAAAGTGGAAAAATATATGTTGTTTAAATGAAGATTTTAATAAATTGTGAGAAAATAGATCTTATTAAATAACTGAATGATTTGTGTCAATATTTTAACATTGTTTGAAAATATTGATGCTTGCATTTTAAAATGTAATAAAATAGACTTTTGTTGCGAAATTAAACAATATGTGATAAAAGTTGTGTTTTATAAATTTAATTGTTTTTAATTGAAAATGTGAAAGAGGAAAAGATTTAAATTTAGAAATTGAACGAATATCTTAAAATGGAGTTATTGAAAACAAATTAGAAAACAATTCATGTAAAAAAAATTATTTGCATTCAAAAGAAACTTCAGTTAAACAAATTGAAAAAATATCTTCAATTAATTGGAGAAGCAATCAAAATTCTAGAACATGGAGTTAGAAAATTGATCTGGAGATCACACTAAAATTGTGGATCTTTCCTTGTAAACAAGTCCATGAATTGCATGACAAAAGAGGAATCAATCCGGGCAGAAATTCAAAAATTGGAGAGAGACAACAAAAATCCGTTTTTGTTCTTGAGTATAAAAAAAAGACAAAGTATTATTGATTGGGGGGAGAATTACTGTTTGTTTTGGATACTTATTTTTCAGCTCACCAAAGGCAACCACCAAAAATATTTCATTCTCCACATAGGAAACTAGCAGAAGGCAAGGTTTCCACTAACCACGCACTTGGGAGGACAAGAAAAGGTTGCGGCCAGGCAAGAGCTTCCACTACCCATGCGCAGGGAGAAGGCAACAAGGAGACACCAGTAGGTAGTAGAGAGAGGAAGGGCATGATCAATACAGGCTCCCCACATACTCCATTCTCCACGTAGTCACCAAGGGAAGCTAAGTGCGCACCTCTAGAGGAGTGGACGCATATAGCAGGGAGAAATACTCCCTATACTCCATGCAACCACTGGTCCACTCACCTATGCAGGAACTCCCAAGCAACCCTCTCCACACATAGCCAGCCAGCTAGTTAGGGAGATGGGTGGTAAGGTGTAGCCTTTGCAAAGAGGAAGGACATAGAAACATAGGAAGATAGGAGATAGGAAAGAGGTGCCAGGGAGAAAGGCAGAGGGAAGAAACAATAGTGGGAGAAGAAATTTTCATACCAAACAAAACATAAATTAAAGAACAGAGGATAGAAGCTTCAGAAATTAACAGAGGAAATTCAAAATTCATTTCCAAAATTTAGGAGGTAGGATGTTGAAATTTATAAAGAAAGACTGAATAGAATAAATTTGAATGAAATATTTATTTTATGGTGTAGATTTTCAAAGCTATTTAAAAGTGTTTTTGTTACTACGAATTCTGTTTGAATTCTTAAATATCAAACTGTGAATTACCAGAAAAACAAAACTCTTTTCAACAAGTTCAAAACATAAAAAATATTAGGAAGAAATTTGATTTGAAAGCATTGAAAAGAAGATGATTGGATTTAGGAAGAGATTCAAAACCAGAAAACATCAATTACATTTAGATTTACTAAGATCTTAAACAGAAAACGATTGTTTTATTCCGATTTAAAAGCACTTTAAAAATGTTCCAAACAAAAATATTTTTTGATAAAAATATCCTTTAAATTTTTAAACGAAATTTCAAGATAGAGGTTAAAGTTAGCAACAATTGCAAATAAAACTAAAAATAGTCAAAACAAAAACGAAAATGAGTTATTTTAATTTTGTTTGAAAAAGTAATTATTTATTTTCTAAAAGCGAAAAACAGAAAATAAACCATTTAAATTAAAATACGATTTACTTAGAAGCAAAAATGAACTTGAACAATATTAAATAGATGAGTAAAAGAATGAAAGAACGTGTGCTCTTTTATGACTATTTTTAAATATGTACTTAATTACATACTAGAAATACACCTTCTTTTTTTATTTTTGATTATTTTATTTACTCATTTTAAACATTAAATTAATGACATTTATGGATTAAAACGATGAAAAGAACAACTTTTTAATTGTTTTCGCTTCAAACAAGTTTTCAGTTTTATGGTTTTTGAAAGATTGTATTTGACTGTTTAGAACCATGCATGCTAGATAAATGAATGTGCATGTCATGTTTTTGGAAAGTTTCCTTCTGGGACGGGTGTCGAATATGGGTTATTAGAGAGTGTAGTTTTGCTTTTCCAAAACTGCTTTATTTGTCGTGCATGACATTTTAATTGGCCAAGTAACTTAAGGACCATTGAAATAGATGGAATTATTGAACTCTCTACCATATCCTAGTATCGAACTTTCTTTTTTCTTAAATGATTTAGAGAAATGAAAATGCTTGTGGTTTTATACTAGGCTCACACTAGATTCCATCTTGCTCGTAGATGCTTTTTGCTTAGCAATTCGTGCAAGGTCGGGTATTCTTTGAATGATTTAAGAATTTCGGGGAAGTGTAAGATTTGAGGTTGGGCGGAAAAAGTGCCTGATCCTTGTTCTCATCTTCTTTTTGAATATTTTCTATTGGATTCAAGATCAAAGGATGTCATCTTCGTTTATGTTATTTGTAATCTTGAAATATGTATTAAAGAGCTTATGGCGACTGAATGCCTAAGTCTCAAATTGTAATTGATATAATAACTTCTTATGTATGATTATCATTGAAGTGTATTTTGACACATGTATCTATTTAAACTGGAATTATATATTGAATATATCTTATCGACTTTAAGTCGTGTTTTTGGAATCGACTAGTTTCTTTGATGTCTAAATGAATGAATTGTCAACTTTATTTTGAATATAAATGATATTATTTAAAGTTTTTTCGATGTTTGATTTAAAGAGTTCCACTCTTTATAGCATTCTTGTTGTGTTTCAAAAGATTGTGGGTTTGAAACCCTAGCATCTTTGTTTTTGCTATGGGTGTTGAGTCATAGTCGTTAGTCTATTTTTTCTATCTTACTGCATTCAATCTAACAAACATTACTCTGCTTTCTATGAGACCTATGAAAAAGTTGGTAATTATGGCATGAGCATGGAAGAGAGTTCGAAGGTTTTCTCCAGCTAAGTTCTTTTGCAAACTCATCTAGTTTTTTCAATTGCAGCATTTCAAACTTGAACAGGTATTATCATTCCATTTTTGAAGAAATATTTTAGTTTAAAACAATAAGGAAGAGACTACTCTTTGTTTCGAAATTAAAAATTATTTATTGGTTTTCATGCAAAGATGACAAGATTTCGGTTACCTAAAGTGAATTTGATACCCTGATAGAATATCATTTCTATTTTTGGTTCTATTGAGAAGGGTTGTGTTTTTCGGTTAGTGGATAATCATGCATTCTAAAAATTATATCATTCTTCTTCATGGATTATGTGGTGTTTTCTCGTGGTCACTGGGTGCACAATAATGAGGGTTTAGTTACATTTTGTTGCAGTGGTTTTCAAAGATTTTTTTTGGTGCATGCATTATATTGTTTCTTTTTCAGATTGTATTGCTTATGCAGGCTCCTTGAGTGGATAGGGTTCAAAGTCTTCTTTCTCAGAATACATTTTCTTGACAATTCTGTCAAAAGCAATCTTCTATTTTGAATACTTCTTTGAATCATTGTAATATCTGGCAAAAGATTCGACAAATGTTGGGGAACATTAAAAATTACCTCATTTGGTTTGAAAAGAAAGATATATGTTTTTTGTTGTAATTTTTAATGAGAGATATCAAGATAAATTTGTAAGAGAAAACAGAGGAAAAAAATTACTGTTTTGAACTATGAAAACTGACTGAGAAAAACAATGAGAAAATCAAAGCTATTGTATTGTCTACACAGGAAGACATATTTTGATTTTGAGATTGAAAATCTGAAATATAAGTTCAATAACAAGTTGTCTCAAGATGAGATAATGGCTAGAATTCTAGGAGTTCATTCTTGAACTTTGAGGATTGTAGGTATCGTTTGTTGAGAGGAACTTGTAAGAAAAGAGAGAAACGGAGAGACCCTCTATATCATTGTATTTTTTGTAAACAGAAAAGGAGTTGGTGCTCCTTGAAATTGGTGTTTCAAAATGAGGGGTTGGTGCTCCTTGAGTTGGTGCTCAGAAATCAGCCTATTAGGCATTGTTAAAAGTGGATTTTAAAATGTAAGCCTAGAAAGGGAACAGTTTAGGAGTGGTTTTTCTACCCCAGGAGGGTTTTCCACTTGACATATCTTGTGTCACTTTTCTCATTTGTGGTTCCACTAATTTATTGTGTGAATGCTTTATTATGATATGTTTCATTGTCATACTTCTCATTACAGTTACATGTGATTGCATTCAATATATGGATGAGTTAATCATTGATAAATGAGAGCATAAATCTGTTTTGTTTCAGGTTTAGTAAAATTTGTTAAATCCGTTTATGACACTAATTCACACCCCCCCCTCTCAGTGTCTTTTTCACTCCAACAAAACCCATTTTAGATAACTAAACCAAAGTGAAATAGAAATGTAAAGCATGAATATGAAACAATGGAAGAATGGAGTAAGTTACATTGCCTTGATGAGAGATCTTGTGTTGTTGCAGCAATCAGCCCTTGAATGCTTCAGAAAAGATGTCTTGTTGACTTGGAAGGTAAAACCCTAGCTTTCTTGAGAAGAAGGAGTGGATGAGGAGAGAAGGATTGTGTTTTGAGAGGGAAAATGAGTGGTGCCTAATGAGTAATTAGGGTTTTTAAGCTTATTTATACAAGTTATTCCCTAATTTTCCTGAAATAACACCATACAGGCCGACTTTAGGGTTTCAAAGACCAAAACCCTGAAAGATATTAAGTTTAATTCAAATTTTATGCCACATGGGACTAGGTCACCCAAGGTGGCGACCTAGTCCAACTAGGAATTTTTCATTTATTTTTTGTGATTAAAATATTATTATTAGTGCTTGTCAGGATTGTCTCACAAAACACACTGAAGTTGGACATGTATGAGGATTAAGGGGTCATTTTGGCATAACAAGAGATTAATTTGGTGATGACAAGACTAGGAGAGTATGCAAATGTTGTACAACACCTTACAACACTTCGTCACAAGGCTTGGAAATAGGTAAAAAGAGGCTAAAAAGGGTCCAAAATCCATAGGCAAAGGTCTAAATGAGCGAAAAGTGTCAAAGTCCACACTTTTTGGTGACACAGAGGGAATCCCTTTTGAGAGAAAAAACCCACACACTCCAAAGAAGCCCAATGTACTATTTAGTATTCTCAACATAGTTATACTACACTTGCACAACAAGCCTTTACAAAAAATTTACCAAACAAAATTTTGGAGTAATTTTGTAGCACAATAGTATCTACAAACTCACTACTAAATTCCTCTATCTCAAGAACATTTAAAATAATAAAATTAATACATGAACCATCAAATGATATTTAAAAAACCATGGGCTATGTAGTGCCCTCCTGTTTGAATCTTGTTAGTGTGAGATTTATGTTTCAACTTTACTATTTCCTCATTGTTATTGTTGTGACTATTGTTATGGCTGTGAATGGTGTGTATGAACCACCACATGTTCAAGATGAGGTTCCTTGACATGTCAATTGTTGGAATTTTATATATTTACATGTTTGGTTTATCACTATGCTTCAGTTCAGTGATATGTATTATTTATGTTGTGATCAAATGTAATCTTGATTTATTGATGTTTAGAAAAAATGATTTATATGAAATATGTACAAATTTTATTTTATGGTTATGCTATTGGATCTTGTTGGGATGATTATGTTGTGCTTTGGATATGCATACATTGAGTAGGTACCCTTTATGTGCATTGAATGGTTATAGGTATAGGGTTATTTCTCCAACTGGCTACATAGGTCTAAGTTATTTCTCTACGGTCCTTAATTCAAAGATGTCAGATTGGGTCTCCTTATTCATTCCCTATTCGTACTCAAATTGAGTATGGTATGTGTCATATTTGACCTTATGTAAACCCAAATCCAAGTTAGGATTTATTTTGGAATCCTTGTGTGTTGTGAATGACTGGTGGATGTATGATTTAATTAATAATTTAAATTTTGTATTTTTCTCGTAAATAAAATATTAAGAATTTAAATGATTCTTATATCTATTATTAAAATATTCTCCATGTTTTGGGAAAGGGGAAACTAAAATGAAAGTACAAATGAAATTAATCTATTTTTTAATTTAATTGTGAAATTCAGTGGGTTGGGAATTGTGAGTTATGTTTGATTTAATTATCCTATTTAAATTCTAGATTACATAGATTTAAATGAAAAATAATAATTATGGATTTAAATTGTAAAAAGTGAAATGATATATGTTATTTAGAAATTGAGTGATGTGTTTAATTAAATTTTGAAGAAACTAGGAATTAGTGAAATTGAAAATGGATTTCATATTATTTTAATTATAAATTCAAAATGGGTAAATAGAGGGAAAAGCTTTCTATTTAATTTTATGTTTTAATTGTGAGAAAAATAGGGAGAGGAAAACTTGTTTGGAGTGTTTTGGAGAATTTTTTAGTGGGATTGCATTTGGTATCAAAATTAAATGAGGCTGAATTCATTGGGATAGGATTTTGAAGGGGATCATGCTTTTTTTTTTTTAGTCCTCATTTAGTGTACTTGACAGGCTTTGCATTTCAAATTTTGAAGGGCATTGAGGTATTTTCATTAGTTTTGATTCATTTGATCAAATTCTTTTTGAATATATTTGTAAGAAAATTATTAAGGGAGTGTAGAATCCTCCCATCTCCTTTTATTTGCAATTTTATTGGTTAAGTATAGAGATCTATTTAAATTTTGAGAATTTTCAAAAATATGAGGTTATAATGCCATTTTTTTTGGGAATTGAGTTAAATGATTATTTTATAGATTAAAAAAGTTGTTGGGCACTTTTTCCACCAGAGGGTTTTCTTAGATTTTTTATTTTTAAAATTTAAAATTTTGGTGAAATTTTAATGATGCATTTGGGAAAAAACCTAGTTATTTCCTTGTAAAATATTGTGAAAATTTAAATTTTTGGTATGAAAATGGATATTTTTGAATGTTTTGAAAAAATGGTACTTTGATAGATGTGAAAAAAATTCATTGAATATAGAAAATTTTAGAATTTTGCATTAGTTTTTGTGCCACACTCATTGGAGAGTGTGAAGATCCTAGCAATGAGGTACTAGAAACGGTTATGGCTTCCAACGTGTCCTTGAAAAAAAGTGGAAAATAGGTTGATCATGGGTGGGGAATCATCTAATCAAGTGATAATTAATGAAACATGGGTAATTAATTAACTAATATAATGGATGCCCCTCTCATGCCTTGAGTGCTAGTATAGACTAAGGATGTTTGGGAAGACATGCCAACTCAATGATCTTGGGTCTTGTCATATCAAGTATCCTCATTTGTGTGAGAGGAGTATTAGGTTTCACAAGTGTGATACCTTTGAGCACTGTGATGACACTCCCTAACTAGCTCTCTTGCACCTTACCCTAGTGGCTTTTTGGTGTGTGTGATTCGCCATTGGTTAGTTCACCTAATGAAAATCCTTTCCATACCTTTGCAATGAGTTATCCCATAATTTGTTCCCTTAGTGATTTTTTCCCAAAGATGATTTCTCGTATGGAATTAGTGAGTTGTCTCGATGCGGAATGTGATGTGACATTAGTGAATTTTCCCAATGATATCTTGTTTTAATCTTATTTATGTTTGATTCATCTTTGTAATGAAATAAAAGAGTCCCCATTTTCCTTGCCTAATTGGGGAATAATTAATGATATAGTGGACTTGATATCGCCTTGATCTAGTGTTGTGATGTTTTTTACACATCCACATTAGGTTTAGGACCCTTCTAAGCGGAATAAATCAAACTTTGCCCTAATTTAGTGTTGTAAAGTGTATTTATTTACACCTTCACATTAAATTTAGGAGGCTTGTAAATTAAGTGGACCTAATCTAGTGTTGTAATGTGTTTTACACATTCACATGGGATTTTGGGCCCTTTTAAGCTAAATAGACCCAATTTTGCCTTAATTTAGTGTTGTAAAGTATATTTATTTACACTTTCACATTGTATTTTGGGCCCTCTTGCATTAGTACATTAATTTAGTCCCCTAAGACCCTATATTAGGCATCCCAAGGCATATTTCAATCAAAAACCTAACAATATCAACAAATAAGCTTAATTTACACACTCCCTAATACTTTAGCAATCAAAATGGGACCTATGGGACCCATTCACCACTTTGGGTGAATGAGTCCCATGCAGGTAGGACCCATTCACCCAGCTTGGTGAATGAGTCCCATTTGGCCTATTTTCAAGGTTTTAAATGAGAAAATTGGGTTTTAAGTTAAATTTCTCTGAATGTCATCCTCTGGGATCCAATTAATAGGATATTAGATGGATTTCGTATATAAATGAGGTATCAAATAATTATTTCATCAAGCATTCATGTTATCAAGTCAAGAACTCAAGATTTAAGCATTCCAATATTTCACAAGATCATCTAGAGAAGCATTCAAGATCATTTTTAAGGCATTCAAGGGCAGAATTCTTCATCAATTGTTGCATCAATTCAATATACATCATCATATTAAGGATATCAATCATCAATCATGTCATTTATCTAGTGTTGTGATGTAGCATTGAAGATCCAATATCAAGCATTGTTCTACTCCTATTGTCAAGATCAAGATCTACATCCTTTATGGCCATTTCATGTTGAGTTGCAGATTTATAAGACATCATTTACAAGTAATTATTCAAGGTATTATTGTCCATGATTCATTTTATTTTCATCATGTTTCATGCCTCAATTTCATTGTCTCATCATTTGGTTTAACTAACTACAAGGGGTTTGACCAAGGTAAACCCCTATTCCCTAACAATCAACACTTTTTCTCTCTCCCTTTGTGTAATTGAAGATCTAAGTGCTTTGAAGATTTGAAGGATCTTTGAAGAATAGATTACAAGATTGGAGAAGGTCATCAAGTATTCACGAGGTTGTAATCTTCACTAAAAAAATCACCTATAGCCCCAAAATTAGGGTTTCGGATCCAGAAACGAAGAGGAACAAAAAAAAAAACATTGAAAATAGGGACTTTTTGCATATGAGTAGGTTGTATTGGTTCCAAGATACCCTGTTTTTGTAAGCCAAGAGGACTTTTACCATCATATCCCATTTTTTTCATAAGATCAAAACCTTTACCATATTGTCCAATAGGTATCTTTATTTCAGTTCGTTAGGTTCACCATTTGTAAGCTCTCAATCAGGTATCACACATAAAAATTTCCTCGTAATAATTTTTAAATCATTTCACATTTCATTCAATTATCCATATATTATAACCATTTATTCATAAGCATTTATAGGCATCTATAAGCATTATTCATTAAATCATTTGATCATTTATCATTTACCATTTAGGCATAAATCACTAAAATATCATTAAATCATTTAATAATCTTTCCATTTATCCATTCATCTCATATTCATATTTTATGCATTTCCATTCAAATATTATACTCACAAAACCCATGTCCATAATCACTTCATTAAAACCATTTTCATAATAATTTATCTACCATAAAATATTAATACATTAGTGCATTTACACATTTCATGCATTTGCATATTCATTTAAAATATCACAAATATTCATTAAATTATTCATTTACCACCTACTTGCATTTATCCATTTCAATATTTTATCTTACCCATCTCATGCATGTGAGATATTTTCCTCCAAGCCAATCTCTTATCCCACACTCCCTCCACAACTTGCATTCACCCTAAAGATTCCTATTTAAACAAGACTCTCTTCTCATTTTGACCCCTACACGAATCTTGCACATGCACATATCTTCACAACTTTTCTTAATCCATTCACTAATAGCCTCTTGATGCATCTATGCTTGCAAAAATCTCAAAGAAAAAGTGCATAACAAGAATTTGGTGATAGGATGCCAATGGAGACTAGTTGTTGTTTGGAAGCATTTTGATTATCTTTGGTAGTTTAGAATAGTTTCATTTCTAGTTTTTGCTTTTAAATCTAAAACTGCTCCATTGTTGAGGTCCAGAAATGATGGTTCTTCTCCATAGAACCATTCATTTTTTAGAGCTTACAAATGGTGAACCAGGCAAACTGAAATAAAGATACCTGTTGGACAATATGGGAAAGGTTTTGATCTTATGAAAAAAATGGGATATGATGGTAAAAGTCCTCTTGGCTTACAAAAACAGGGTATCTTAGAACCAATACAACCTACTCATATGCAAAAAGTCCTTGGTTTAGGATATGATGCGCAGAAAGATAAGACCTTGAGTACCACGTGTACTTCAAGTAAGGAAGTAGAGTCCTCTAATGCTACACAGACAAACGAGGAAAGTACCATCGATGAATTCATTGAAATTTATGAGTATGATAGTATCCCTACCCCTGAACTTGATCATAACATTTGTACCCTTGAATCCATTAAAAATATTAATTCAAATCATGACCCTTTACCCTTGGTTCACCCCGAACTCATTGATTTAGACCAGAAGGGACCGCCACAACTGGATGTATTTTAAAAATGATGAGGAAATCATAAAATTTTTGGGAGCACGAGAAGATACACCTTTCGAGGATCATAAGACAGGTTTCACCATAGAGCTCAATAGCACGGCTTATTTTGGGGAGGGTGCCAAGCCTTTCAGTCACAAAATTATTGAAAATATAAATAGGTCTTCTAGTGAAAACAACCCTATGGCACTATTAGACCTGAAAAAAGTAAAAATAAAGGACGTATCCAAGGTTGAAAACCTCTCTGAGGTGCTCGAGGATGGAAGGATTGACACACTTCCCTTGTAGTATATCATGAAAATTCATCTATGTTAGTGGAGAAGACAATACCAGCTAACTTGGGTATAGAAGAAAAATCGAAGATAATTCACCTAGCAGAATCATTAACACCTGAAGAGAGAATAGAGCATATACAGTTTTACAAGGAAAGACAAGTCAACTTTGCATGGTCTTATGCAGATATGCCAGGACTTGATCTAGATCTAGTCATGCATCACTTGTCTTTGCCATCAAGGGAAAAACCTATTAAACAAAAGTTGAGAAAAATAAACCCGCATATTGCTCTATTGGTAAAAGTTGAATTACAAAAGTTGCTAGATGTGGGATTTATAAGACATGTTGACTATGCTGATTGGATTTCAAATTTAGTACCAGTTTCAAAACCTGATGGGGGCATCCGAATTTGCACGGATTTTAGAGATTTAAACAAAGCTTGTCCTAAGGATGACTTCCCCCTTCCAAACATTGACATGATAGTGGATTTGACAATAGGACATGAAATTTTATCCCTCATGGATGGTTTCTTAGGCTATAATCAGATTAAAATAGCTCCTAAAGATCAAATTAAGACAGCATTCACTTGTCCTTGGGGAACCTTCTATTGGAATGTCATGCCCTTTGGGTTGAAGAACGTCGGAGCTACCTACCAATGCGCAATGACCACTATCTTTCATGGCATGATGCATACATATCTAGAGGACTATGTAGACAATTTGTTGGGAAAATCTTACACGAGAAATGGACATCTAGAGATCATGGATAAAATTTTCACAAGACTAGAAAAATACAAAGTTCGATTGAATCCCAAAAAATGTGCCTTTGGGGTAACCTCTGGGAAACTCCTTGGATACATTGTCGCATCTAAGGGAATTGAAGTTGATCCTGCAAAAATAAAGGCTATACTTGAAATGCCTCCACCTAAGAATATCAAACAATTGAGATCATTACAAGGAAAACTTCAGTCTATTCACCGCTTTATATCACAACTCACAGATAAATGTCAACCCTTTCATTATCTACTACACAAGAATGTTCCATTAAGATGGGATGACAAGTGTGAACAAGCTTTTCATAAAATCAAAGAGTATCTGATGACACCACCAGTATTGGTACCTCCCACAGATAACAACCCTTTAATTCTGTATATATCCACAAACACCACAGCACTGGGGGCACTTTTGGCACAACATGATTATGAAGGAAATGAATTTGCTATCTATTACATTAGTCACACTCTAGTGGGATATGAGCTCAATTATAGTTCGATTGAAAGAGTGTGCCTTGCCATAGTTTTTGCATCACAGAAGTTGCAACATTACATGCTTACACACCAGACAAAGCTCATTGCAAAAGTTGATCCTCTTAAGTACGTCTTGAGCAAAGCAGCACTCATGGGTTGATTAGCTAAATGGGTTATGATTCTCAGTGAGTTTGATATTGAGTACATAGAAAGAAAATCAATTAAAGTACAAGCTATAGTAGATTGACTCATCGATGCTCCTATGACAGATAATCAACCTCTTATTACCGAATTTCCTTATGAATCAATCTCCAACATGGAATCTACACATCTGTGGACTTTATATTTTGATGGCTCCTTCACACAAGGTGGTTCTAGTGCTGGAAATCTCTTTGTCACTCCGCAAGGGGATTGTATACCTAAAGCTTACAAGATATAGTTTCCATGCACCAACAATATTGCAGAATATGAGGCCTTACTTTCTGGGCTTCGTATGGCGGTGCAATGCAAAATCCTAGAGTTGTGTGTTCTTGGTGACTCTCAGCTAGTGATCAAACAAGTTAATGATGACTACAAAACAAAAGATGAAAAATTAATGCCTTACAAAAGAATGGTGGATGACTTCAAGGCCTATTTCACATCAATTTCCTTTGAGAAAATTCCTCGAGATAGCAACCAAGATGCTAATGCAATGGAAACAATTGGTTCACTTGTAGAAATGCCACACAATGTTGCCTATTGTGAGTTCTTGGTAGAGCCTCTTTTGGAACCTGCTTACAATATACCACAATCTAAAATGATTTGCCTTATTGTTGGTCCTAATTCTCAATGGTATATAACACCTATCTCCAAGATAGCACCTTGCCATCGGATCTATCTAATAAATCCCATAAAACCTTTATTCATCAAGCTTCCTGCTACGTAATCTTAGCTGATACCCTTTACGACTGAGGTCTCGATGGCACTTTACTTAGATGTCTTGAGCATCATGAGAGAAAAACTGATTTACGAGAAGTACATGAAGGTATATGTGGGGCACATTCTAGCGGTCCTACCTTAGCCAAGAAACTCTTGCGTATGGGTTATTATTGGCCTACAATGGAAACAAATGCTTATCAGTTTTTTAAAAAATGCAAGCAGTGCCAAAAACATGCAAACTTGATACATGCTCCTGCACAAGAATTACAGTCTCTTGCTACACCATGGCCCTTTTATCAGTGGGGACTCGATCTCGTGGGAAAGATCCATCCACCTTCATCCAATGGTCATAAGTTCATTCTCATTGCCACAAACTATTCACAAAATGGATTGAAGTCATTCCTCTCACTCATATCACTGGAAGACAAATAGCCACTTTCATACTGAACTACATCATCTGCCATTATGGTGTTCCTTCATCCATCATCACAGATAATGGATGTCCATTCAAAAATCAAGATGTTCGTGAACTCTGTGAGAAATTCCATATACACCATCATTTCTCCACACCTTACTATCCTCAAGGTAATGGCCAGGCTGAGGCCTCTAACAAAACCATTCTTAAAATTCTTAAAAAGACGGTCAATGAAGTTGGTCGAGATTGGCATATTCAACTGAATCCTGCCTTGTGGGCTTATCGCACAAGTATCTACACTCCTATATGTGCTACCCCCTATTCCCTTGTCTATGGATCTGAAGCCATCTTGCCCATCGAGGTCGAGTTACCCTCTTTGCATGTCTCCTTGCACAATCACATCGGTGATGAAGAATATCAAGTTTCCCGTTTGCAGGAATTGGAGCTATTAGATGAACGAAGACAAACTACTTTTAACCATCTTAGAGCATATCAACAGCGAATGAGTCGAAGTTATAATCAGAAAGTGAAACCATGCACATTTGAGGTTGGAGATCTTGTCCTTCGTGAAAATCCTCGCAATCAACAAGACAAAGAAAAGAAGGGTAAATTTGAGCCTAACTGGTTGGGTCCATATGTTATCACTGTTGTGTATGGATTTGGGGCATACCAGGTATCTACTTGAGAAGGTGAATTGCTTAACGATCCCATCAACAGTATGCACATTCACAATTTTTATACTTGAGTACTTTAGAGGGTACACTCTTTTAAAGTCCTAAAAAAATACAAAAAAAAGGAAAAAAAGGTCATGGAAAAAAATACAAAAAAAAAGAGGAAAAAATGAAAAAAGTAAAGGGAAATTAGGTCGTTCAATGGTGAAAACCACTTCGGTGGTGCCTTGAGCAAGTACCATGGTGAAAACTGATAAATCGGCACCATTTGTAGAGGCTTTGCTCCTTCTTCCTTTGGAGCTCTACTTGATCTTTTCATCCCATTTTTCATTCACCCTCCACTTAATAATATCTTTTTCATACTCGTCATGTCTTGTGAATTGTTCGACAATCCCCTCACTTGCTCACTTTGTCATGTGTACTAGGTTGGTCCTATTTCTCCCTAGGGCATTTCCTCAACCTTAGCCATGGGTTAGGATATTGAGCATCTCGCGGTCAGAGAAAATACCCTCTTTTTCTATCTTCTTGTTTGAGATCCATCTCTCTCCATTATAAAAGGTCCTGAAAAAATCCATAAAAATCATTAAATGTCCTAAAAAAATCCATAAAAATCATAAAATGTCCTAAAAAAAAATCCATAAAAACCATAAAATGTAGTGAAAAAAATCAAAAAAATCATAGTGTCCTGAAAAAATCCATAAAAATCATAAAGTGTCATGAAAAAAATCCATAAAAATCATAAAATGTCCTAAAAAAAAATCAGAAAGTGTCCTGAAAAAAAAATCCATAAAAATCAAATATTCCAAAAATCCAAAAAATCAAATAACTTCAAAAATCCCTCATTAATAACACTTTCAGATCACCAAACAGCTTTGAACTTCAGCAAAATCAAACTGCATCACGAGTAACAATCAAGCAAATATTGCAGGATACCTATCAATCCCTCTTCCAAATAAAAAATGTACAACCGTACCAAGAATTAGTTCCATATCGAAGCATGACGCATGTTTGTTTGTTGGTTTTTGATTATTTTATGATTTTATCTTTGGTGGCATGTCTTTTAGCTTCTCCAGGATGTCTAGGACTAGAGAGGTGATGATGGGGCATGTTCACTTGTTTGTTGTTTGTGGATTATTTCTTATTCATAGGATGACTCGTCTTAAGACATGGTTGTCTAAAACCATCGAGGACCTATGAGTCTAGTGTGGATGAAAGAATTCCTTGTCTGATAGTGTCTTCGTAATCATTTTTAAATCATTTCACATTTCATTCAATTATCCATATATTATAACCATTTATTCATAAGCATTTATAGGCATCTATAAGCATTATTCATTAAATCATTTGATCATTTATCATTTACCATTTAGGCATAAATCACTAAAATATCATTAAATCATTTAATAATCTTTCCATTTATCCATTCATCTCATATTCATATTTTATGCATTTCCATTCAAATATTATACTCACAAAACCCATGTCCATAATCACTTCATTAAAACCATTTTCATAATAATTTATCTACCATAAAATATTAATACATTAGTGCATTTACACATTTCATGCATTTGCATATTCATTTAAAATATCACAAATATTCATTAAATTATTCATTTACCACCTACTTGCATTTATCCATTTCAATATTTTATCTTACCCATCTCATGCATGTGGGATATTTTCCTCCAAGCCAATCTCTTATCCCACACTCCCTCCACAACTTGCATTCACCCTAAAGATTCCTATTTAAACAGGACTCTCTTCTCATTTTGACCCCTACAGGAATCTTGCACTTGCACATATCTTCACAGCTTTTCTTAATCCATTCACTAATAGCCTCTTGATGCATCTATGCTTGCAAAAATCTAAGAGCAAAAGTGCATAACAAGACTTTGGTGATAGGATGCCAATGGAGACTGGTTTTTCTTTGGAAGCATTTTGATTATCTTTGGTAGTTTAGAATAGTTTCATTTCTAGTTTTTTCTTTTAAATCTGAAACCGCTCCATTGTTGAGGTCCAGAAATGACGGTTCTTCTCCATAGAACAATTCATTTTTTAGAGCTTACAAAAAAAATTGAAAACCAAATTCAGATTTTAAAGCTCCAAAAAACCCTAACTCGACTCATTCACCTAGATTGGAGAATGAGTCCCAGTTTATGTCAATTTTGAGATTTTTGCAAATTTGGATACCCTTTATCCAAAAACCCTAATCTTGGACTAATGCACTCAGCTTGGTGAATGAGTCCCATTAGGCCTAAATTTTAGGATTTGTAGCATTTCTAGTCTCTACAAGGTTCCAAGTGCACACTTTTGATTTTACAAATTTCTATTCTTATTATATGCATTTTTGGGTTATTCATTCAAGTTTCATGCATCACTAGGTTTTTTCATTAGATCTTGCATTTCATTTGTTTTTCCAAGCCCTAGCTTGGTGGTGAACCCAGGACATCCCTATTGCAAGATCTCTCTCTCCTTTGCATTGAGATCTCTAGGGTTATCCTTGAATGAAATTGGAAAAGTGGGTGTGCTCTATGTCGTAAAACCATATGCTAGCACCGAACCACATTTTCATCATTTCAATCTTGTATTTGTATGATTGGTTATATGATGTTCATGGAGTGATTTCATCATGTATGGTGTGTGCATGCCCTCTCACATGTTTTAGCATGATTTTTGTGTTTATGACCCATGTGATTATCTCCTAGCATGGTGGGAGTGGATCTTTTGATTTCACGAGGTTGGGTTGTGTGGTAACCACTATTAAGGATCAGATGTTTGGGATCAAGGAATATCATGGTACCAAGTTCTACTAGTTTATTATTGTATTTAGAATTTTATTCATTCGCATAGCTTTAATATTAATGATTAAGAACCTCTCCTTGAGATGGGTGTAAACTTGATAGTCGAAAAGAGTATTTTGGTCATTTGTGTCTCTCGATGTTGGTGTCGAGAATGAATTCTTATTCTTATCATAATCATACTGTGGAATGGTGCGAATAAACTTAGGAACACTTCATTTAGTGTTTAAAATGAACTTAGGAGTAAAATTTCACAATTGGGTAGCATGGTCCTCCATCTAGGTAGCCCTGTCAAACACTAAGTTAAACTAGTCTTTTAAAATTGACAAACACTATTGAGGTTATATAGTTGTATGCTAGGGTGACCTCGTATTAGGTGAGGTAGCCTAGTAGCCAGTTGGAGTGGTGTGGTTCTATGTTGGGGTGACCTTTTCCCCATACAAAAACTATAATGTAAATCCTCTTAACCACTAATAGATAGAGGTTTTCTAAGCCTCTTTCCCTTGTTAGATAGCTTTTATGCCTTTTGGTTTAGAACTATTTTGATCATTTTAGTCATAGAAACCCTAAATTTTCTAGTCAAGTTTCCTATGTTTTAGGACTTGATATTTCTTCATCATTTTGAGGCTATGTATGGAATAACCATGCAAACAAAGGTTGTTTCTTATTGTCCTAGGGGTTTGGTGGTTTTTTGTGCTTAACCTTTTATGTTGATGTTGAGGATTGGTGGCTTCTCTTGCCTCATTTTGTGTGCCTTCTTCTAAAGTTTCCCAGTTCTTAGACCTAGGGTTAGGGAGATTGTGCACCTAGTCTTTTGATGTCTTAGGAAGTATGTATTCCTTCTTGGTTGGAATTTTTGGTGACCCCAATATTAATCATAGGTCATGGGGTGTTGTGGAGTAGTTCTTCTCTTGTGTTTTTTCACGTTGTGCTGAGATGTATTGGGAAGCATGAGGTTGTCTAAAAGTTACCCATCATCATTCTTCTTTGTGGTGAGTTGTGCCTCTTGGTTAGGAAACCTATTATGGAGGTTTTCCTCTATGTTTAGAGTTTTTAGTATGTCTATGTGTGTATTTGAGATTAATGATTCCTTAATCTTATCTCGATGTGGTGTTGTAAGAGAATGTAGTTTTTTTTAGTTAATTGATCATCACATAGGTATTTTCCTCTCTCTCTCTTGTATGTTCATCATGGTTGATTTATCCCATGATTCATTACTCTTTTTTTTTATCCACCTTGCTTATACAATGGTGAATTTAGCTTTCTATTCTTGTTCGTGTGTTGTTGCAACACTTGTGTGCATGTTTTTGTGCAAGTGCAACATGTCATTGTTATATTATTAGTGTTTTTATTGTTACAAACAAAAATTGTTCCATCAGGTTTTGTTCTGAGGGTATCAACTTGGGGCATTACATTTGGTATTAGAGCTAGGTTGCAACACTGGGATCTTTGGTTCATTTTCTTTTCCATGTGGTTTTTGGTGCTTGGTATGTGATTTATCAAGTTGTTTTTTTGGTGAGTCGGTGTTTGGATTCTTGCATGGGTGCCTTGGGTGGAATTTTTGAGGGTTCAATGTGAACCAAACTATGTAATGTGTTTGAGGAGTAAGAGTGCCTCCTAGGCCCTAACACATGTGAGAAGGATGGAAAGATACCCCTAGTTGAGAGTCTGTTGAACTGGGAATGATCACTCTTTAGTTCATTTCTCATTTATTGAGGGCTATGGTGGGTCTTTGCATGTTTTAATGTGATGTTGGTAGCAGGTGTTATTTTTATTTTTCCCTAGCATGATATGTTTGAGAAATTCTTGCTAGTGAGGGTGAGCTAGACCATTGAGTTGTTGAGGAGTGCTTTAATGTGTGATTCCCATCTTGATGTCTTGATTTTTGTTAAGTGTGAATATGTAGTGACCCTTGAGTGGTATTTTTTATGCTTGCATGTTCTCTTTATATTAATGCATATTGATGTATTTGATTGAAATTGGGTGTTATTATCTTGGCTCATGATTGAGCATTGTGAATGTCTTATGTAACTTATGCATTGAAAGTAAATGTGGTGCATTTCATATGCTTTAATTGTAAATATGTGATCTTGTAGTAATTTTTCCTATGGTTCATTATGCATTTTATTCCTAATGGAGCAGCATCATATGTGTGAAGTGATCATGTTAGTGCATGAATGAAATATTTCATTATCATAATAGAATATTTGGGTCAATGACTTATGTCCCTAGATTATATTATCCCTAGGATTATTGTGAGAGCCTAGATGGTTATTTGGAAAAAAAAATCCCTCTTGCATGGGGTGTATGTTTAATTTTTAAATAAAATTATTCTTTTAGGAGCATTATGTTGGTTTGTCTTAGAGCCTCGATATTTTTTCTCCATATGAATGATGTGGATGCCATTTTTTTTTATCATTTGGTAGTGATGCATGATGTAAGTAATGCGTGTGTCATTATTGTGATTATAAATCCCTTCTGAAATTGGCAATTTGGTGAAGCCCTACCCTTGTTTGGATAGAAATTGTGGATGTCATACTAAACCCTACATATGCATTCTTGCATCATAATGTGATCATTTCTAGATGAATTGAATTTGGTTAGTGTGGTTCTCATTGGCATGATTGAGTGAAATTGGTGATTTATGTTTGTATTAAATGTTTGAACATACTCTATCTAGCAAACTTTCCAAATGTTGTACTCCCAAGGTGTTGTGCAGCCCTTACTCGCTTAAATGTGGCTAACATTAGTCACTTAGTTCATGTAATCATTTTTTCCAAGTTTGATGCTTTATTTTGGTTATTGATAAACTCTCTAATCATTGATTATGGATCGATATTGAATTTTTAATTTTCTTATGACTTGTCTAGTCAACAATTTTTTCCTCCTATCTATTTTGTTGCCCTTGGTCACATTTGATTCAGTGCTTTGATTGGCTCATTTTATTCTTTTGTTGAAATTCATAATTCTCCCTCTTGGGTTGTATTTTATCTTTATGGTGGCTATTCTAAATATTTAAAAAAATCATTCCTATGCTATATCATGTTCATTTCCTATCATGTTCATTATGAACCCTTGATAGAATGTACAAGGGAGTAGATGGCAAAGAATATGCTAATTCTTAGTGTTTATGTAATTAGAATCATATTTCTAGTGTAGAAAAATGTATCCCTTTACATTTTCACACTTGTTTGAGCCCTCCCTAATAAAATTTAGATCATTTATGGCTTAATTGATCCTATTTTGCATCCATAAGACTAATTAAATGCATTTTTCTAAGGACCATATCGACATTTAACAAATGAAAAATAAAGATTTAATATTTGTGGCTATGTGTTTCAGATCTAGGGATCTAGGACTCATACGTCCCTATGGGTGTATGGGTCACACCTAGGTCTCAGGACCTAATTTTAAATGAGACATTGAACATTACACTTCTTGGAATCTATGTCTCGGGTTTAAGCCTCTGGGACTCATACACCCAACCTAGCATATGAGTCTCACTTTAACCTATGAACTATTTTAATTCAAATTCTTGGTGGGATTTTATTATCCTAGATCGGATGTCAGCTTGTAGTGTTGTAATTTAGGGAAATTAAGAATAAACAAATATAAATACAAGATTATTCCACATTATTTAATCTAAGAAATTTCAAGTAAGCTAAGAAATAAATCTAAGAGTCTTCAAGTATTCATTCAAGAGAATTCAAGAGAAAATCATCAAGCATTTGGAGCTACATTCAAGATTCAAGCATCATTTGAAAGTCTTCATGCATAATGTGCTTTTGTGAGCTAATGTTTATGATGTAGGTTTTATGATTCAAGAAATCATTTAAGACAAGTTTCAAGCATTCAATCACGAGTCAATATCCACATCTATTGAAGCCATTTCACACAAGTTTACAACCTTGACTTCAAAGGTTTGGTGAGCTGCAACATTGCATTTGTTCATTCATCATTCCTTCATGATTTTCTATTTTATTTCAAGGTTTAATTACCAAAACAAGGTTTGACCAAGGAAAACCCCTATTCCCTAACAAAATAAAAAATTTCTCTTGATGTGTGTTTGTAGATCTAGGTGAATTGGATCTTGAAGATCCTTTGAAGAAAAAGTTGTCAAAAGTTGTCAAAGTTGTCAAGAAGTTGTCATATTCATGAAAAATCACTTATAGGCCAGAATTTAGACTTTTGGACCCAAAGATTGGACAAGAAGGAAGCTACAAAAGATCACTAGAGGCTATAGAAATATCAGGAAAATTCTAGTAATAGGACTAAATCACCCTACTAGGTGTATGAATCCTAGTATAGCCTTTTAGCCAGCTTTCTACAAATCCTAATTACTCACCAAAATATTATGGATTCTACCCAGAAACCTTGTAGTAGGACCAAATCACCCTACATGGCGTATCAATCCCATTGTAGTTCAAAGAAAAGATTTTATATGGTTTTTAGACCTTTTTTTATCCTCTCCACTCCTCTAGGTACTTTTCTTTTTCATTCTATTTGTCAACTTGATTTCATGATTTCAAGTTTATAGGGTTTTGTGCATAAGTGTTTGCATTTCTCCTTTGAAGCTTCATTTAATGGTGAACCCCCATCCAATTACCCTAGGAATCACTATCCATCCCTCAATTGAGTCACTTGGTTGAGTTTTCTTGGTTTCCTAATAAACTAAAGCATGAAATAGGTCCAAGTTCCATCTCCCAAAGGTGAATACCAATTTCACTTGTGTTCATTTTGGTTAACTCAATCTTTGGACCCTTGAATTTATGATTTGGAGAAAATTGTAGTCCTATATCTATCTTGCATTAAATTTTCATTAGATTTACATTAGTTGAATTGCATTTAAGGCATCTAAATATTGCATCCATAAAAAGTGCATATAGGTTGCATTTTAGCATTTTGCATCATTCAATTTTATTAGAAATCTGTAATTACAAACATTCATTGACCATACAAACTAGACACCTTATAATCAACCTAGAATTTGTTGAATTTTGTTTAAAAACCCTAATCTGGGACTCATTCGCCCACCTGGGTGATCTAGTCCCTATACAAGTCTTTTCTCCAAATTTTTGGGTATTTTGTGATGTTTGTCGTTCACTATTTGAACCTTCCAAAAACCCTAAGTGCGACTCATGTACCTAGCTAGGCATATTAGTCACTTTTTAGGTCTCAATATGTATTTTATAGCATTAAAATATTGTCATATGTGCTTCTAGTTGTTGTCTTTAGATTACTGTTTTAGTTTATAGAATTTCTATCATTGGAAATCTTTCCAAAATTGGTTTCAGTTTAAGTGCATTTGTAAACATAAGAATTGGAATTAAAACATATCATTTATCTTGGGTTCATTGCATTTATCTTGAATTCATTATCCTTCCTTGATTGACCCTTGTATGAACTTTATAACTTGGTATCCTATTGCTAATACTATAGTGTGACATAGTTTGATACTCATTTCATCCCACGATAACACACTCGTTGTGGATCTTGGGTTATCTAACTCTTTCACTCGTAGTGTTGAAACTACTACACTAGGTATGGACCATACCATTGACAACTCTTTACCTTCAAGTAGTATGACAAGTGTTGAAACAATGGTTACTAGTGTCACTCAAGAAAACCTAATCCAAATCCATGAAGAATTAGCACATCTACAAAACCTAGTGAGAACTGAAAACATTTATAACACTGTTATTCCTACCATAGATAACATACATAGAATGATTGAAAGTGATAAATGAATAGATATTATGTGTAACTTAGCTCATATTTTTGGCAAACATCTTACCTCAATGACTATTTGTGCTCAAACTTCGAACAATGCTAAAATTCAAGGAGGAACTCAAATCCCTCCTCCTACAACCATTGCCTCTATTACTACTTACACCATCCCTCATGTTACCACAACCATGCAACCTAGTGGTAATGTCATTCCTACCATGGGTATTTCCACTAGCAATCCTTGTACCTTTGTGGCATCTCATTTCATATCTCCTACCACTTTACCTTCTATAAGTGTTCCATTCACTTTCCCCTCAAACACATATACGCCTCCATAATATTCACCTTCATCCCAAAACACAACCAATGATTCCATTATTAACCAACTCTTACAAAATGTTTCATCCCTTCAATGAAAAATTTCCACCATAAACCAAAATCAAAATGGCCAACCTTCATACTATGCAAGAAGTGATCCTTTACCCTTGGTGATAATAAGAACACCAATACCACAAGGTATAGATATTCCTAGGTTTGAGAAATATGGAGGGAAAGGAGATACTTCTAACCATATTTCCACTTTCATTGCCTTATGCATTGATTTTGTCCTTGAAGATAAGCTCTTGGGTAGGCTTTTCCCTAGGTCCTTGAAAGATACCGCTTTTGAATGGTTTTCCTCTTTATCGAATAACTCAATTCGTTCATTCAATGAACTTGTTGAGGCCTTTATCAACCATTTCCAAGTGTACATGACCCCTAAGATAACCTTAGTTGATTTGATGAGATGTAAGAAAAAGGATGTTGAATTGGTTACTGACTTCATTTCACGCTACCAATTGCCTTATTCCCAAATCAACATAAAGATTCTTGATCTTCACCATAAATGAATGTTCATTGAGAACTTACAAACAAAGATGCAAGATAAACTTGGAATTATGAAATTACCTTCCTTCATACACTTTTGTATTGCCCTTCGTGATTATCAAAACTCAGCTAGTAGTCATGAAATATACCCACCTCTAGCCATCTTGAAAATTTTGAATTTGCAACCCAAAACAATTACCAACCTTTCAGGAAACAAACTAAAGGATTTCTTTAGCTAAATCCTCCTCAACCAACCCAACATGTTGATACCCAAGTGGCTGCTATAAAGAACACAAATTCTTTTACATTTGGGGATCTGAATAAACAATTTACTCCCTTACTTGATACCCTCTATAACACCATGTTGCAACTTCTAGAAAAGAACTTTATTTTCTTACCTCCCATTAAATCTTCTGATCCTACTAAGCCATTTCCTCCTAACTTTAGATCAATTTACTATTGTCATTTTCACCATCAAAATGAACATGATACAAAACATTGTAAGCATCTTAAACACATGGTGAAAGACCTCATTGATTCTAATCATATTCAAATTGGTGGTGTAAATGATCGAGGTAATAAGTCTATTGCCCCTCCCAACTAAAACCTACAAATATTTAGCAACCCCATGCCAAATCATAATATTTCATTTATCAAAGCTAGTGAAACTAAGAATGATGTGATGAATGTTGACACAGATGATGAAAATATGGATACTAATGAACAAATTCCTATGGATAATATGGTTGGATTGATTAAAATTCAACCTCGTAAGGTCCAAACTAAAATACCTCTTGACATTGCTTTCTCATCAAAAGATATAATCAGAAAGGCACCTGATGGTCCTCTTTACATAGCCAGATAAATTAATGACAAGCCCACTAATGGGATATTAATTTATCTCATCTATGGAGAGAATTTTATCACCGAAGAATTCTTATTTGTGTATGAACTCTATCAAGAAACATATGATAAGCCGAAAACATGGATAAAAACACATAATGGTTTTTCTTTCCGTATGATAGGTTTGATCATCCCTCCTCTAAAATTTGGACTAAAACAATTAGATGTCTTATTCTCCATCATCCTAATGCCGGATCAATTCCATGTGAAGCTTGTTTATCCATGGCTGCACTCCATCAAATATTTCCCATCAGTTGTGCATAAATGTTTAAAATTTCCCTTTGACAATGAGATATTTACTATACACCATAGTGGCTTTAATCTTGTGTCTTCCTGTGAGAATTTTTCATTGGATCTATTTTGGCTCAAGCCTGTTAAACCTATTAAACCTCATGAAGATTTCTTTTTCAAATCCTATCAAAAGTTCAAGGAAAAATGAATTCTAGAATTATCCCTTCGAAACATGCCTCAACCTATGATTGAGCCTCCTATCCTTGATGAAACCATGATTGAGCCAAAATAAATTCCAACTAACCAAGACCAACCCAAGACAAAAAAAATTCCTATCTCCTAAAAATGACCAAGAGACAACCAAAACAATCACGTTGTGCCTCCTAAGATAAAAATAAGTTTACAAAGCTAAAGAGAAAGTGGTTGAACAACCTCCCATGGTTCCTTCCATTCTTCCTCTAAAGGAAGAAAAGAAACCTATGGTTTATAAACCCACTCCTACACAAACACAACTTGAAAATCTTACCAAAAGAAACATAAATGCTAGAGATCATAGGTGTAGATGTGGTGCTATTGATCGAAGATTAAATGAAGCATTGAAGAGAACAACAAACAAAATCAACATTCAAACTCAAGTGAAGCAATATGTAATGAATATTCCTCTTTTCCACAATAGAAATATACTATATCACAACTACAATAGGGACTAGCACCTTCTTTAGACATTATCATTCGACCTACCATTGTGATTAACTTGGATGGTGATGATGAGATTGCTAAAATTGATGAAGAAGTGCATAATAAATTGAATTTGTTGTTTTCTTCTTTCATGAGCTTACATGATAACAACCATGATAATCATCCTAAAAAGAGTGACTCACCATGTATTGAACTTGGTGATGCTCCTAGTACTACACTCGTTGTTGTCCCTTTGGATAGTTTTTTTCCTTCCACATACGATGAACAAGATTGGGATGCGGAAGACCTGCTATAGGTTGACTCGAGTGTTTCTTACTTGTCTTATCTTCATTTTATTTTTTCATGTTATGTGTGTGATTGAATTTGTATAATGTGATCCCTTGTACCATTTCGTTTTATATATCTCTCTCTTTGTGACATTCCTCTATTTTAATCTACATTATTTTATATGTCGTAAACCTTTATCTTTTCTTTGTCTTGTCTTTTCCTTTTTTGGATGATGCAAGGCATCGAGAAATTTAGGTCTCTTCCATGTTGACCCAAAATCTTTTCTTTGTTTTTTCTCTCTTTTTGTCATTCTTCCCATTTCATCATAATTTTGGGAATCATGATGTTTTTGAGCTCTCTAACAACATTGTAGTAAAGACATATTGTCCTCAAATTCGTGGATCCCTTGTGTTATTTTGGGATTTCATTTTTCGGGGCAACCATTTTTCATGACATAGCTTCATTTGGAAACATATGTGTGACATAGGGCTTTCTACATAAGCTCTGATGTCCTCTATATTGTTAGCATTTATAATTTGTTACTTTAAAGTAATTTCTCACAATATGGTGTTTAGCAATTCCTTTAAAGTAGGGGCATACATTAGCATTATTCTTTTGGATTTTACAACTCATATTTCATTGTGTGGTCTTCTTACTTCAGGTGATATGTTTTTCTCTTGGTGATGAAATTGGTCATGATGTCCTTCAAGAGCGTGATCTCTCTTAGCATATTATATTCCTCTTAGTGTAAATTCCAAGCGGAGTGCATTCCCTAAGTTATGAATGTTCTATTCTTTGATTGGTCCTCTCTTGGAGACATTAGGAAAATTTTTCCCTAAGTTAAGACATTACATGAACTAAGAATAACCCCTTTGGATGTACCTTACATTATGTTGCATTTACAAAAACGATTATATGGCCACCTTGCATAACACACCTTGCTTGCCAATGGATCCATCATGTTTGTTCATGGGTGTTAGCATACAAATTTTTGCTTGCCTCATGGATTATGTTGTTCATTTTGTGTGGCACCTTATCAAACTTATTAGGAGGTAATGCTTTGGTATGGTTACTACATATGGGAGATGACCATAGGCATGACTTTCCCATAGCCACTTTCTTGTGTGTGTGAGTACATATCATCTATGTGTGTGTGTATCTCACCTTTCTAGGGGCTCACCTAGTGGATACCATATTTCACTAGCACATGTGAACATGAATTTTTTTATCATAGTGGACATCGTGTTCCACATCTAAATGTTTTTTTGGACAAGAAGCTAAGGCTTGATCCACATCATGTTGGACAAACAATCGAGGCTTGATCCACCTCTCTTTTTCTCTTTCCTTTTGTATGTCTTTGACAGTGTATGTTGTTATCTCTTTGTTGCTTCATACATCATTCACATGTGAGTTCCTTTGTGCCCATGTTGGTTTTCCATAGGATCTCGATCCTAGGGGCTTTGTCATCCCTCTTTATTTTTTTCATCCTATTTCATTAACATTGGTACACTTGAACACCTCTTGATGTGAATTTGTCTACTTTAGTGTATGTTTGACGCAAGGCCATCCTCTCACTAAAGTGGGGGCTAAATATAGCGTAGAAAAATGTATCCCTTTATGTTTTCACACTTTTTTGGGACCTTTGTATTAAAATTTGGCTCATTTATGCCTTAATTGGTCTTATTTTCCATCCACAAGCCTAATTAAATACATTTTTTTAAGGATAATCCCAACATTTAACAAATGAAAAATCATAATTTAATATTTGTGGGTATGTCTTCTAGATCTAGGGATCTGGGACTCATATGCCTCTCTAGGCATATGGGTCCCACCTAGGTCTCAAGACTTGATTTTAAATGATACATTGAACATTACACTTCTTGGAATCTATGCCCTAGGTTTAAGCCTCTGGGAATCATATGGCCAACATGGCATATGAGTTCCACTTTAACCTAAGACCTATTCTAGTGCAAATTCTTGGCGGGATTTTATTATCCTAGATCTAATGTAGGTGTGTAGTGTTGTAATTTCAATAAATTAAGTATAAACACATATAAATACATGGTTACTTCACATAATTTCATCTACGCAGTTTCAAGTAAGCTAAGAAAGAAATCTAAGAGCCTTGAAGTGCTCATTCAAGAGTATTCAAGAGAAAATCATCAAGCATTTAGAGCTATATTCAAGATTCAAGCATAATTTCAAAGTCTTCATGCATAATGTGTGTTTGTGAGCTAACATTTGTGATGTAGGTTTTATGATTCATTAAGAAAGCATTTAAGACAAGTTTCAAGCATTCAATCAATAGTCAAGATCCACATCCATTGAAGCCATTTCACACAATTTTGCAACCTTCACTTCAAAGGTTTGGTGATTTGCAATATGACATTTGTTCATTCATAATTCCTTCATGCTTTTCTATTTCATTTCAAGGTTTAATTACTAAAACAAGGTTTGACCAAGGAGAACCCCTATTCCCTAACAAAAAAAAATCTCTCTTGATGTGTTTTTGCATATCTAGGTGAACTGGAGCTTGAAGATCCTCTGAAGAAAAATTTGCAAAAGTTGTCAAAGTTGTCAAGAAGTTGTCATCTTCATAGAAACTCATTTATAGGCCAGAATTCAGACTTTTGGACCCGAAGATCCGACAAGAAGGAAACTACGAAAGATCACTAGGTGTTGTAGAAACATTAGTCAAACCCTAGTAACAAGAATAAATCACCCTACTAGGTGTATGAATCCCAGTACAACCTTTTTGGCCAGCTTTTTGTAGATCCTAATTAGTCACCAAAATATTATTGATTCTACCCAAAAACCTTATAGTAGGACTAAATCACTCTACCTAGAGTATTAGTCCCAATTTACTTCAAACAAATGATTTTTCATGGGTTTTAGACCTTGTTTTGGCCTTTCCACTCCTCCAGGTACTTTTTTGTTTCATTCTATTTATCAATTTGATTTCATGCTTTTAATTTTCTATGGTTCTATGCATAAGTGTTTCCATTTCTCCTTTGAAGCTTCATTTAATGGTGAACCCCCATCCAACTACCCTAGGAAACCACTAGCCATCACTCAATTGAGTGACTTGGTTGAGGGATCTTGATTTCCTAATGAACTAAAGCATGAAATAAGTCCAAGTTGCATCTCCCAAAGGTGGATACCTATTTCCCTTGTGTTAATTTTGGTGAACCAGACCTTTGGACCCTTGAATTTTTTATTTCAAGAACATTGTAGTCCTAGATCTAGCTTGCATTAACTTTTCATTAGTTGAATTGCATTTAGCGCTTCTGAATATTGCATTATTGAAAAGTGCATATAGGTTGCATTTATTGCATTTTGCATCAATCAATTTTATTTTAAATATTTAATGGAAAACATACATTTACCATACAACCTAGACACCTTAAAATCAACCAAGAATTTGTTGAATCCGGTTTAAAAACCCTAATCTGGGACTCATTCACCCACCTGGGCGATTTAGTCCCTCTACAGGTCTTTTCTCCAAATTTCTGGGTATTTTGTGATGTTTGTTGTTCACTATTTAAACCTTCCAAAAACCCTAAGTGGGACTCATGTGCCCAGCTAGGCATATTAATCCCTGTTTAGGTCTCAATATGTGTTTTATAGCATTAAAATCTTGTCATCTGTGTTTCTATTTGTTGTCTTTAGAATATTGTTTTAGTTTAAAAAATTATTGTCATTGGCAATCTTTTCAAAATTGGTTTCACTTCAAGTGCATTTGTAAACATAAGAATTGGAAATAAAACATATCATTTATCTTGGGTTCATTGCATTTATCTCAAATTCATTATCCTTCCTTGATTGACCCTTGTATGATCTTTACAACTTGGTGTCCTATTGCTAATACTATAGTGAGACATAGTTTGAGACTCATGTCATCCTGCAATAACACACTCATCGTGGATCTTGGGTTATATATCTCTTTCACTCATAGTGTTGACACTAGTGCACTAGGTATCGACCATATCGTTTACAACTCCTTACCTTCAAGTAGCATGACAAATGTTCAAACAATGGTTACTAGTGTCCCTCAAGAAAACCTAATCCAAATCCATGAAGAATTAGCACATCTACAAATCCTAGTGAGTACTAAAAACATTTCCAACACCACTATTACTACCATAGATAATATACATAGAATGATTGAAAGTGATAAATGAATAGATATTTTACGTAACTTAGCTCATATTTTTGGAAAACATCATACCTCAATGACTAGTTATGCTCAAACTTCGAACAATGCTAAAATTCAAGGAGGAACTCAAATCCCTCCTCCTACAACCATTGCCTCTATTACTACTTACACCAACCTACTAGTAATGTCATTCCTACCCTAGGTAAATTACCACTAGACTTCCTTGTACCTTTATGGTATCTCACGTCATATCTCCTACCACTTTACCTCCTATAAGTGTTCCATTCACTTGCCCCTTAAACACATATACACCTCCATCATATTCACCTTCATCCCAAAACACAACCAATGATTCCATTCTTAACCAGCTCTTATAAAATGTTTCATCCCTTCAATGAAAAATTTCCACCATAAACCAAAATCAAAATGGCCAACCTTCATACTATGCCAGAAGTAATCCCTTATCCTTGGAGATATTAAGAACACCAATACCACAAGGTATAGAGATTCCTAGGTTTGAGAAATATTGATGGAAAGGAGATCCTTCTAACCATGTTTCCACTTACACTGACTTATGCAGTGATTCCGTCCTTGAAGATACGTTGTTGGCTAAGCTTTTCCCTAGGTCCTTAAAATATACCGCTATAGAATGTTTTTCCTCATTACAAAATAACTCAATTTGTTCATTCAATGAACTTGTTTAGGCCTTTATCAACCATTTCCAAGTGCACATGACCCCTAATATTACCTTAGTTTATTTGATGAGATATAATAAAAATATGATCAATTGGTTACTTAATTCATTTCATGCTACTAATTTCCTTATTCCAAATCAACTTAAAGATTCTTGATCCTCACCTTCAATGAATGTTCATTGAGAAATTACAAAAAAATATGCAAGATAAACTTGGCATGATGAAATTCCCTTCCTTCATACACTTGTGTACTAGCCTTTGTGATTATCAAAACTAGGTTAGTAGACATGAAATATACCCACCTCTAGCCATCCTAAAAGGTCTGAATCCGCAACTCAAAACAATTACCACCTTTTAGGAAATAGAATATAGAATTTCTTCAAATATATCCCCCTCAACCAGCCCAACATGTTGATACCCAAGTGACTGCTATAAAGAATAAAAATACTTTTAAATTTGGGGATTTGAATAGGAAACTTACTCCCTTACCTGATACCCTCCATAACACCATGTTGCAACTTCTAGAAAAGAACTTGATTTCCTTACCTCTCGTTAAATCTCTTGATCCTACTAAGCCATTACCTCCAAAATTTACATCAATTTACTATTGCTATTTTCACCATCAAAATGAACATGATACAAAACATTGTAAGCATCTTAAACACATGGTGCAATACCTCATCGATTCCAATCATATTCAAATTGGTAGTGTCAATGATTGAGGTAATAATTTTGTTGCCCCTCCCAACTAAAACCTACAAATCTTTAGAAACCCCATGCTAAATCATAATATTTCATTTGTCAAAGCTAGTGAAACTAAGAATGATGTGATGAATGTTGACACGGATGATGACAACATGGATAGTAATGAAAAATTTCATATGGATAATACGGTTGGATTGATCAAAATTCAACCTTGTAAGGGCCAAAGTAAAATACCTCTTGACATTGATTTCTCATCAAAATATATAATCAGAAAGGCACTTCATGGTCCTCTCTACATAGTTGGTTAAATCAATGACAAGCCCACTAATGGGATATTAATTGATCTCGTCAGTGGAGAGAATGTGATCACTAGAGAATTCTTACTTGTGCATGAACTCTATCAAGAAATATATGATAAACCAAAAGCATGGATAAAAACACATAATGGTTTTTCTTTCCCTATGATAGCTTCGATCATCCTTCCTTTAAAATTTTTACTGAAACAATTAGATGTCTCATTCTCCATCATCCCAATGTTGGATCAATTCCATGTGAAGCTTGGTTATCCATGGATACACTCCATGGAAGCTTTCCCATTGGATGTGCATAAAGGGTATGTGCAGGATCATGATGGGCCAAAAAGTGGCGATATCTAAGTGATATGATGGCCCATGTGGCTGATGACTTTTTTTTTACCCAAAATTGATGAAATGAAAAGGGTTTTTAAAGGAGATTCTCATCTTTCCACCAATATAAATTATCCTTTACTTTGAATTTAATAAATAATTATTATTCATTTTCTATTTGAATTATGACTAAAGTCTTGATTGATAGGCTAATTGAAAAAAATCTACAGCTTTCAAATGGTATCACATTTTTTGAATCCCAAACATACGTCACATTCTATGCTTCACATAATATAAGATTTAAAAAAAAAAAAATGAATTTCATGAAGTTTTGACCAAGTTAAGGCGGTCAGACATACGAGTTTTTATATTTTTAAAAGTTTTAATAAAAAATTCATAACTAATTAATTTCTTGGAAAAAAATTACAAAAAAATATGCATCACATCAGGACATGAGTCCCCTACTTATATCTAAAATATTATCATTTTATTGTGGTTAGGGTGGTCAAACAGACACCTACTTCTTATTTTTCCCTGAAATTTAAGTACTACTACATTGAAATTTCAAATTTTCACCAAATAGATTTAAAAAATAAATAAATAAGCCTAGTAGTTTAGAAACTACATTCAATTTTCTACAGATTCTATTCTTACATATTTTTGAAATAATATAGATAACTTATTCAAATTTTTTTGTCAAGTTGCCTAAATCTAATTTTCTAAATTTTATTGCCACTTAAGGGCTTGTTTTTTCCATGATGATCCTGCACATACCCTAAATGTTTAAAATTTCCCTTTGAAAAAGAGATATTTATTGTACACCATAGTGGTTTTAATCATGTACCTTCTCGTGAGAATTTTTCATTGGATTTTTTTTGGCCCAAGCCTATTGAACCTATTAAACCTCATGAGGATTTATTTTTCAAATCCTATCAAAAGTTCAAGGAAAAATGAATAGTAGAATTATCCCTTTGAAACATGCCTCAACCTATGATTGAGCCTCCTATCCTTGATGAAACCATGATTGAACCAAAAGCCATTCCAACTAACGAAGACCAACCTAAGACAGGCCATTTTCCTATCTCCTACAAATGACCAAGAGACAACCAAAACAATCATATTGTGTCTCCTAAGATAAAAACAAGTTTACAAAGCTAAAGAGAAAGTCGTTGAACATCCTCCCATGGTTCCTTCCGTTCTTCCTCTAAAGGAAGGAAAAAAACCTATGGTTTATAAACCCACTCCTACACGAACAAAACTTGAAAATAGTACCAAAAGAAACAAAAATGCTAAGATCATAGGTGTAGATGTGGTTCTATTGATCGAAGGTTAAATGAAGAGAACAACAACAAAAATCAAGACTCAAACTCAAGTGAAGCAATACGCAATGAGTCTCCCTCTTTTCCACAACAAAAGGGTCATATATCACAACTACAACAAGGACTAGCACCTTCTTTAGAAAATATCATTTGACCTCTCATTGTGATTAACTTGGATGATCATGATGAGATTGCTAAAATTGATGAAGAAGTGCATAATGAATTGAATTTAATGTTTTCTTCATCCATGAGCTTAGATGATAAAAACCATGATAATCCTCATAAAAAGAGTGACTCACCACATATTGAACTTGGTGTTTCTCCTAGTACCATACTCATTGTTGTCCCTTTGGCTAGTTGTCCGCCTTCCGCATATGATGAACAAGATTGGGATGTGGGTGACCTGCTATAGGTTGACTCAAATATTTCTTAATAGTCTTATCTTCATATTATTTTTTCATGTTATGTGTGTGATTTCATGTGCATAATGTGATCTCATGTACCATTTTATTTTATGTATCTCTCTCTTTGTTTCATTCCTTAATTTGTATCTACATTCTTCTATATATCATAAACGCTTATCTTTTCTTTGTCTTGTCTTTTCCTTTTTGGGATGATGCAAGGAATCAAGGCATTTAGGTCTCTTCCATGTTGACCCAAAATATTTTCTTATTTTTTTCTCGCTTTGTGTCATTCTTCCCATTCCATGAGTATTTGACTAATGATGATGTTTCTGAACTCTCTAACAACATTGTACCAGAGACATATTGGCCCCGAATCCGTGGATTCCTCGTGTGTTATTTTGGGATTTCATTTTTGGGGAAACCCCTTTTCATGACCTAGCTTCAATTGGAAACATATGCGTGACATGGGGATTTCTAAATAAGCTATTGTGTCATCTTTAATGTTAGCATTTATCATTTTCTACTTTAAACTTATTTCTCATAGCATGGTGTTTAGCAATTCCTTTAAATTGGGGGCATACATTGGCATTATTCTTTTGGATTTTACAACTCATATTTCATTATGTGGTCTTCTTACTTCATGTGATATTTTTTTCTCTTGGTGATGACATTGGGCGTGATGTCCTTCAAGAGCATGATCTCTCTTAGAATATTATATTCCTCTTAGTGGAAATTCCAAGTGAAGTGCATTCCCTAAGTTGTGAATCTATTATTCTTTGATTGGTCCTCTTTTGGAGACATTAGGCATGTTTCTCTCTAAGTTAATACCTTACATGAACTAAGCATAACCCCCTTTGGATGTACCTCACACTATGTCGCATTTACAAAAACCATTATATGGCCACCTTGCATAACACACCTTTCCTGCCAGTGGATCCATCATGTTTGTTCATGGGTGTTAGCATACAAATTTTTTCTTGCTTCATGGATCTTGTTGTTCATGTTGTTGTTGGGGATATGGATTCGGTCTATCATCAAGATAGGCATCAAAGATAGTAGTGCCTTAGTGATTTCAATTCAAAATCACAACAAAGACACAACCAACTATGCTATAAAGCGGAAACAAGCACAGTTGATCCCCCGTTGATCCTCTGAGAGAAATGAATGCAACAAGAAATAGATTCAACATAACCAGATACTATGAAAGATAAAAAGAAGACACAAAGATATACGTGAGGAAAACCCTTTCAGGTAAAAAACCCCACACTCCAAAATTTTGAGCCATTGTATTATTCAGCAACAAAACTAGTTACAATACAATATCAGGCTCAAAGCCAATACAGGAGTTACATCTTGTTCTACTGGAGAAGTAATAGGTACTCGCAAGATTCCTCTCAGCTCCTCAGATGATTGTCACAGCCAACCTCATGGCCAGCCCAGTCATTCGGCCTCCAATGATTCCCATGCCCAGATCCGAGAGATAGAGTGTTCACAGTTACATTGCCTAAGCAAACTGCTCGAACACCCTCTCCATCTCTCATCAAAACCCTTCATGCCTTCAACTCTCCAACCTGCAAGTCCAACATCTGCAATCTCGCACCATGCATCATGCATTATGCTTGCAGCCCCATGCTCAGGCATTCACATACCCATGCATCCTGCTCACAGTCTCATGGTCGCACATTCAACTCGCACATCCCGTGCTTGCTCTACAACCCACGACTCTTGCAGACTCGTCAAACTTCAAAACATGGCATATGGCTTATTAGAAATAATCCATCTCTCATCTATAAGTAACCCACTCAAAAGAGTCAAACACAACAATGAAGTCCATCCGCAAAACACGCATCTTGTCGGATCTAACAGATCTCTCTACAACGAGCCGCCCAGGCATTCAATGCCATATCTAACACTATCGGAGTCGGAGTTGAAACAGGACTCCACCGAAAATACACATTGTCGGAGTCAGAGTCGGAGTCAAAACTAGAGTAGAAACATGACTCCGCCGAAATTACAGGTTCAGGAACCAATTCGGTTCCGCGTCCGCCCATGGCAAAGAACACAGCGGAAACAGGACTGACCGGGTAAAGTCAACCTAGGGTCAAACCAAGACGGGAGCACAAATGATCGGAGTCAGAGTCGGGGATGGAATAGGAACAGAAACAGGAATTTACCAAAAGTCCAAGATCAGGAACCAATCCGATTCTGGTTTCGCCTCCGCCAACTGCAAGAAACAACAATCCAAAACTTGGACAAAGCGGAGGAAAACTCCCCGAGGAGAATCCAAACATCCAGAGGAACCAGATCACACAAGTAGGAGTCGGGCCCAGAGACGAAATAGAAACAGAAACAGGAACCTGGCAAACGGACATTGCCAACTTCCAAAACTAGTTCCGCCTCCGCCAGACCCAAGCGAAGAGAAATAGATTGTCGGAGCCGAAGCCAGATACAAACCCGGAACATGACAAAAGGAACAATGTCAACTTCCAATCTGGTTCCGCCTCCACTAGAACAAACTTCGAAGATCCAGCAAAGTGGGGAGCAGAGCAGGAGACAGAATGGGAACAAACCCGGAACAAGGCAAATAGAACAATGCCAAGTTCCAACCCAGTTCTGCCTCCGCCAGAACAAAAAGACTTTGCCAAGGGAAACAAGAGAATTCACCTAAGTCTTCAAAGGGGGTAACCAGAAAGTTGATGCATAAATCCCAACAATCTCCCACTTGCCAAAGACTTTCAGGCATCCTCCAAACAAGCCCGAACAAGGACCAACACATGCTCTCGTGCACCAATCAAGACCACTGCAACAAAATAAAAAAAAAAGTCCACCACCTTAGGCAACAGCTCCAAACATAGGAACACACCAAGGTGAAATAGTAACAGTCTCAAGAATGAAAGCAAATGATCCTCCAGCCGGCAAAGGCAAAAAATAGCAAAGCACCACTCCAAAGCATCACTCCAACCATCTCCAGAACAAGAAAAACTAACCAACTAGAAAAGTAACCAAGAACTGACTACCCTCATCCAACTGATCAACCCCACGTGACTGAAAACTAGCACCCATAGCTCATGCTGAAACATCCAACCACCCGTACCTTAAAGGTATGACCTAAAAGTGAACTCATGCCATCAAAAGAAAACCACCCATCTCAGCAGCAAACAAGCACCCTGTGTCAACCAGTCATAGACCACACACATCCAAGTACTCCCACTGCAAGGGCACTGTCCAGATGAGTACAAATAGAGCACCATCACAAATGATCCAGGCATACCAAGTCCACCAAACCTAGCATAAAAAAATGTAACCATGTAGTTCCAAGGAACATCCACACTAATCTGCAACATCTGCAACCACCTGCTGCAAGAAAAATTTCTCTCAACTGTCTTCCACAGTTCTTCCAAACACCTCCAAAACTGACTGAAGAAAGAAGCACAGGCACCTTCATGTTATCACCTAGGTGACAACACATGACCACAAACAGTGACCAACTCGGCACCACAAAGGCAACTCACATCTAAAGTCACAAGAGCAATCAGGAAGAACAGGACCAGATAAGAGAGAAACTGCAAATCAACAAGAAGAATGCCCTTCTAAATGCCAACTGTGTCAAGAATGATCTTCTTTACATCCCAAAGGGAAAAGCCTTGACAACATCCAACAAAACATGGATGTAAGCTCCTCAAAGAAGATCAGACCTACCCATATAACCATCTCCTTTCAGTCCTCAAAAGCACAAGGAGATAAACTATGTTTTCCAACCTTTCATTATGAATCCTCCAGAATCTAAACCAATTCAAGATTCATATCATGAAAGATAAAACATAAAGCACTTGAAAATTATAATGGGTAAATACCTTTCACAATGACACCACTGCCGAGTAGATCAAGAAGAAAAAAGAAACATGCTCATCCAAGATATACAAGCCACCATGGCTAACCTAAGAGCATCCTCCTTCAAGATCTCTATTGAATTTACATTCAACCAAAGTGCAGGCTTCTCAGAATTTCAGTTGTAACAACATTCACTTAGGAATTCAAGCCTCACCTTTATTCTCCATGCATCCATGAGTATCAACACCTGTCATCTCATGCTAACTCCAAACTGCAACACTACAATAACCAGAAGTCCTCCAGCATATGACCAATTGTACTCAAAGTAAAGAGAACCCCCAGACCACTATCAAAGTTCCATAACCTAGAACAGGAACTTATCATGACACCATGATCTACACATCTCCAAGGGAGATACCATGCTTCAAGTGAACTATCCACGGCTTCAAGAGAAAAACAACATGCCAAAACTCTAATGCACAAGCAAGAGTATACCATGACATAAAGCAAACAACTCTAAACCAACATCACCTGTCAAGCACCACCAACAACTCAGCCAAAGACTACCAAGGTCCTTCATGGCTTCAAAGTGTTGCACATCTTCAAATAGTGAACATGCAGATGCGAATTCTGCAACACCAAAAAAAGACACTAGTCATTGCTAAAGCTCCCACTGAAACGTGACACTGAGCTTTCCAAGCACCATGACTGACCACACCATCACTGTCAAAAGCTTACACTATACCAGTGTACCCAACTTTCCATGACATTGTGATCCACATGCTTCAGGTCCCCATCACTGACTATTCAGGTACTCAAATGCCAATACCCCTCTCACCTCAAAACAACCACACCAATGCACAAGTGACCATAGACAAGGTCAGCTAATAGATCTGCACACCACGGTTACACCCTCGTGGATATAGATAGTCCACTTCCGAGTTGTCTCACAACAAGCATGTAGGTAAGGACAGCCTACAATATTGCACAACCCATGGATGCAACCAAAAGTAAACCTGCAATTCTATCATTGCATTGGAAACTGCAAAACTAAGATAATCAAAGAGAATAGCCAAAGTAGACAATCATGACTCAAACACCAGATCAGCAACAAATCTGATTTTCCAGTCATGTCCACAACCCAAGCACCAAATTCTAGAAAACGATCAAAGCATACCACAAGAATGCTGAAAGAAAAAACATACCAACACTCCCATGTAGAGAAGACACCACTCCTCAAAACTAGTCGAACTATAGCTATCTCATCCAGTCACACCCCAGAAACTAGGATCTAGAAAATTAACAAATAGCGGTTCCACAAAACACAAGTTTTCCTTGACCGTGCAAAACCTGCAAAAAACCACAGTGTTTCCAAAACACCCACGCATCTCCATATTCACTGCTCATCTAGACAACTTAGGAGTCTTGACACAACCATCATAGTAAACCAGAACAATGAAAGAACAAGAGAATGCACCGTAGACTTTTTAGGAAAATCTATACAAAACCCTCATAGCCAAAGACATGAATCTGAACCATGCAAGTGCAAGAAAGAGGCACACAGGAACAACAGGTCCGTTTCAGACCAGTTCCAATGCCACAGTCATGCACAAGCACAAGGAAGAGCTAGGTTATCCAAAAGTTGCAGACCACCAAGGTCACCTCATAGCCTCCATGCAATCAGAGCACCAGAGAAAATGCCTTCAGTGCTAAGTCAAAAACACCCAGCACAAGCACAACAATCCATAGCTGAACAATGACACAAGCTAGTCCATACCACCAAGGAGCCTCTCACACAGACACCCAGTATGAACACCACACTTTGCTACAACACAACCATGAACACATCTCATTCCCTTTTGCATCAGGAACAATGTTACCAGTCAGGAGCTTCAGATCATTTGCCACAACATGACCCACTCCATACTTTTCCAGTGTCTTTCAAACTGTATGTTGAAACAATGAAGCACACACTTCCACTCACCGAGGACCAATCACCAACCGATTTCTCCAGACTTCCTCAAGCTTGCCAGGCTAAGAAATCATCACAAGAGAAAACCTAGAACTTCAGCAACCAGGAGAAGGCTCTGATACCACTGCTGGTATCGTCAAGCCACGACCTCCCTTAAACATGCTCTGATACCACTTGTTGGTATCATGAGCAACAAGCTACCAGCTCTGATACCACTGCTGGGGATATGGATTCGGTCTGTCATCAAGATAGGCATCTAAGACAGTAGTGCCTTAGTGATTTCAATTCAAAATCACAACAAAGACACAATCAACTATGCTATAAAGCGAAAACAAGCATAGTTGATCCCCCATCGATCCTCTGAGAGAAATGAATGCAACAAGAAACAGATTCAACATAACCAGATACCATGAAAGACAAAAAGAAGACACAAAGATATACGTGGGGAAAACCCTTTCAGGTAAAAAACCCCACACTCCAAAATTTCAAGCCATTGTATTATTCAGCAACAAAACCAGTTATAATACAATATCAGGCTCAAAGCCAATACAGGAGTTACATATTGTTCTACTGGAGAAGTAACAGGTACCTATAAGATTCCTCTCAGCTCCTCAGATGACTGTCATAGCCAGCCTCATGGCCAGCCCAGTCATTCGGCCTCCAATGATTCCCATGCCCAGATCCGAAGGATAGAGTGTTCACAGTTACATTGCCTAAGCAAACTGCTTGAACACCCTCTCCATCTCTCATCAAAACCCTTCATGCCTTCAACTCTCCAACCTGCAAGTCCAAAATCTGTAATCTCGCACCATGCATCATGCATTATTCTTGCAGCCCCATGCTCAGGCATTCACATACCCACGAATCCTGCTCGCAGTCTCATGGTCGTGCATTCAACTCACACATCGCTCTGTAACCCATGACTCTTGCAGACTCGTCGAACTTCAAAATATGGCATATGGCTTATTAGAAATAAAGCATCTCTCATCTATAAGTAACCAACTCAAAAGAGTCAAACACAATAATGAAGTCCATCTGCAAAAGACGCATCTGGTCAGATCTGATAGATCTCTCTGCAACGAGCCGCCCAGGAATTCAATGCCATATCTAACACTGCCAGAGCCGGAGTCAGAACAGGAGTCGAAATAGGACTCCACCAAAAATACACACTATCAGAGTCGGAGTCGGAGTCGGAACTAGAGTCAAAACATGACTCCACGGAAATTACAGGTTCAGGAACCAATTCGGCTCCACGTCCGCCCACGGCAAAGGAGAACACAGCGGAAACAGGATTGACCGGGTAAAGTCAATCCAAGGTCAAACCAAGACAGGAGCACAAACAATCAGAGTCAGAGTCGGGGACAGAACATGAACAAAAACAAGACTTTACCAAAAGTCCAAGATCAAGAACCAATCCGGTTCCAGTTCCGCCTCCACCAACTGCAAGAAACAACAATCCAGAACTTGGACAAAGCAGAGGAAAACTCCCCGAGGAGAATCCAAACATCCAGAGGAACCAGATCACACAAGTAGGAATTGGGCCCGGAGACGGAATAGAAACAGAAATAGGAACTTGGCAAACGGGCATTGCCAACTTCCAAAACTAGTTCCGCCTCCACCAGACCCAAGCGAAGAGAAACAGACTGCCGGAGCCGGATACAAACCCAGAACATGACAAAAGGAACAATGTCAACTTCCAATCCGGTTCTGCCTCTGCTAGAACAAACTTCGAAGATCCAGCAAAGCGGGGAGCAGAGCAGGAGACGAAACAGGAACAAACCCGGAACAAGGCAAATGGAACAATGCCAAGTTCCAACCCGGTTCCACCTCCGCCAGAACAAAAAGACTTTGCCAAGGGAAACAAGAGAATTTGCCTAAGTCTTCAAAGGGGGTAACCAGAAAGTTGAGGCATAAATCCCAACAGTTGTGTGGCACCTTATCAAAGTTATTAGGAGGTATAGATTTTTTATGGTTAGTACATATGGGAGCCGACCGTAGGTGTGACTTTCCCATAGCCACTTTCTTGTGTGTGTGAGCACATATTGACTGCATGCATGTGTATCTCACCTTTCTAGGGGCTCACCTAGTGGATACCAAATTTCACTAGCCCATGTGAACATGCATTTTTTTGCATAGTGGACATCGTGTTCCACCTGTAAAATTTCTTTTGGACAAGCAGCTAAGGCTTGATCCACATCATGTTGGACAAATGGTCCAGGCTTGATCCATCTCTCTTTTTATCTTTCCTTATTTATGTCTTTGATAGAGTATGTTGGTATCTTGTTGTTACTTCATACATCATTCATATGTGTGTTCCTTTGTGCCCATGTTGGTTTTCCATAGGATATCGATCCTAGGGGCTTTGTCATCCCTCTTGATTGTTGTCATCCTATCTCATTAACATTAGTACACTTGGACCCCTCTTGATGTGAATTTGTCTACTTTAGTGTGAGTTTGATGCAAGGTCATCCTCTCACTAAAGTGGGGGCTAAATATAGTGTAGAATAATGTATCCCTTTACATTTTCACACTTTTTTGGGACCTAACTATTAATTTATTTCTCATTTATGCCTTAATTGGCCTTATTTTGCATCCACATGTCTAATTAAATGCATTTTAAAACGATAATCCCAACATTTAACAAATGAAAAATCATAATTTAATATTTGTGGCTATGTGTTCCAGATCTAGGGATATAGGACTCATACGCCTCTTCGGGTGTATGGGTCCTACCTAGGTCTTGGGACTTGATTTTAAATGAGACATTGAACATTACACTTCTTGAAATCTATGTATCGGGTCTAAGCAATTTCAAGTAAGTTAGGTTCAAGAAATATAAGAGCCTTCAATTATTCATTCAAGAGAATTCAAGAGAAAATCATCAAGTATTTGGAGCTACATTCAAGATTCAAGCATCATGTCAGATTCTTCATGCATCATGTGTGTTTGTGAGCTAATATTTGTGATGGTGGTTTTATGATTCAAGCAAGCATTCAAGACAAGTTTCAAGAATTTAATCAAGATTCAAGATCCACATCCGTTGAAGCCATTTCACACAATTTTGCAACCTTCACATCAAGGGTTTGGTGAGTTGCAACATTGCATTTTTTCATTCATCATTCCTTCATACTTTTCTCTTTCATTTCAAGGTTTAATTACCAAAACATGGTTTGACCAAGGCAAACCCCTATTCCCTAACAAAACAAAAAAAATCTCTCTTGATGTGTGTTTGTAGATCTAGGTAAATTGGAGCTTGAAGATCATTTCAAGAAAAAGTTGCAAAATTTTTCAAAGTTGTCAAGAAGTTGTCATCTTCACGAAAACTCACCTACAAGCCAGAATTCAGAATTTTGAACTCAAAGATCAAACAAGAAGGAATATATAGAAGATCACTAGAGGCTATATAAATATCACTCAAACCCTATTAATGGGACTAAATCTCCCTACTAGGTGTATGAGTCCTAGTATAGCCTTTTGGCTAGCTTTTTGCATATTTTGATTAGTCACCAGAAGATTCCAGATTCTACCTAGAAATCTTGTAGCAGGACTAAATCGCCCTACCTGGTGTATCAATCCCAGTGTACTTCAAACAATAGATTTTCTAGGGTTTTTAGACCTTGTTTTGGCCTCTCCACTCTTCTAGGTACTTTTCTATTTCATTCTATTTGTCAATTTGATTTCATGCTTTCAAGTTTGTAGGGTTTTGTGCATAAGTGTTTGCATTTCTCCTTTGAAGCTTCATTTAATGGTGAACCCCTATCCAATTACCCTAGGAAACCACTAGACATCCCTTAATTGAGTCACTTGTTTGAGGGATCTTGGTTTGCTAATGAACTAAAGTGTAAATTAGGTCCAAGTTCCATATCCCAAATATGGATACCTATTTCCCTTGTGTTTGATATTACACCAAAAAAAGATTCTTCATGATTAAATAGAAGTGGATTTTGTTCAATGTTTGGGAATTTAATGAATTTCTTACATGCATGTGGTTTTCTAGCTTTAAGTGGATTCAATGCATGTGAATTTCCTTGTGCTTGGTATTAAGTGAAGTGTGTTCAAATCTCTTTATTAGAGTGACTATGGAATTCTATGTTCTCTAAGTGATATTAGCTTTTGTGAATAATTTTGTTTGCATCATGCATGAACTATTTTCTAGTAGATGGTTAAGTGTGATTTATCACACCAACTGTGTGTACTCTTTCTTATCTTAGCCTTTTTTTGTGGTCTTGTGACCATGTTTCCTAGTGCCTTTCCATTAGTTAAGTATTTGTCGAGATGTCTTAGTCACCAAAACCTATGTTATTTGATAGCATGAAAATGGACATCATGTCATTTTGGATGTAATTTATATAGCTACACTTATATTTTTTAAGAGTTTCTCCTTGGTTGTTTCATGGTGTTCCTTGCTTAAGGCTAGAAGAAGATATATTTTTGGTTTGAGGAATTGGCCATCTAGTGTATTCTTTTATGAGAGTGCTTATTGTTTGTTGGTTGTATTTTTCAATTTTTATTGCATGATATTGGCGGGTTGTTTAACCCTTATTTGGATCATTACTTAACATCATGATAGGTGGAATATCTAAGTTTTTCTCCTATGCTTAGTGGTTATTTTCTTCCTTGGTGGTTTTGTGTGAGTTTGGGGTTGCTAAGCCTCATTATTTGGGACTTGTGCTTTTCAGAGGTAGTTTCTTAGATTATTTCCTTTAATAACCCATATGTCATTCATAATTTCACATTGAGACGCTAGTGTGTTTAGGAAATCCTCGGTTTTTCCAAGTGGTATCTGAGGAAGAACCTTGTGATAAGTACCATAGTTGGAAGTGAGGTATGATCTTGGTGATCATGGAGGTGAGACCTTGTGTTGCCTCTAGCCTTGTAATATGGTTTTTCCTAGATTTTGGGTTGTAGATTTGAAGGTTAAGGTTGTGGTCTTAGGAGAGGCCATAGGAAGTGAAGCCTTGTGGTTGTTAACCCTTGTCATGAGTAATAATTTTAAGGCTTGTATGCCTTTGACCTTGCCTGAGTTAGTAACTAGATGGAGTCCCTAGTAGTTGTGGTAATCCTTGAGTGGGACCTTGTTGGATTGTGGTTGTTGGATCTTGTAGTTGTTCTTTTCCATTGGTTGCACTGGTGGTTGGTGAAGTAGTGTGGTGATCTTTGAGATGGTTGTGCACCTAGTGTTGTGTGTTTGATGCCTAGGCTTGGTGAGAGTCTAGAAGATTGATCTTGTGAGTATGATGTGTTTGAAGGATTATGTACTAGGTACACCTATCCTTGCTTGTGTAGGCTTCTAGGACTAAGCCTAATTTTAGTGGGGGAGGATATATTGCCCCTCCCATTTCAATATTTTTAGTGTGAGATCGATGTTTTGACTTCCCTATTTCCTCATGATAATTGTGGTGATTATTTTTATGGCTCTGAACGGTGTATGATTCATTGCATGCTATAGATGAGGTTACTCAACATGTCAATTGTTGGAATTATATCTTTTTGCATGTTTGGTGTATCATTATGCTTTAGTTTAGTGATATGAACTATTTATGTTGTGATTAAATGAAATCTTGATTATTGATGTTCAAAAGAAATGATTTATATGATAGATGTACAGATGTTATTTTATGTTTATGTCATTGGACCTTGTTGGGATAATTATGTTGTGCTTTAGCTATTTACATTAAGTAGCTACCCTTGATGTGTGTTGAATGGTTACAGGTACAAGGTTATTTCTCCTCTTGGCTACACAAGTCTAAGTTATTCCCCAATGGTGGTTAATTTGAAGATGTCACATTGGAACTCCCTATTCATTCCCTAGTAGTACTAGAATCGAGTACCATATACATTTCATATTTTCAAACCTTATGTGAACCCGAATTTAAGTTAGGAGTTATTCTGGAATCCCTATGTGTCATGAATGACAAGTGAATGTTTGATTTAATTAATAGCTTAAATTTCATATTTTTCCCTAAATGAAATATTAGATTATTCTTATATTTATTATTAAAATATTATCTATGTTTTAGAAAGGGGACAATAGAATGAAAGTAGAAATGAAATTAATCTATTGTTTAATTTAATATTGAAATTTAGTTGGTTGGGATTTACGAGTTATGTTTTATTTAATTATCCTAATGAAATTCTAGATTTTGTAGATTTAAATAAAAATATATTTTATGGATTTAAATCATAAAACTTGAAATAATATATGTTATTTAGAAATTGAGTGGTGTTTAAATGAATTTTGAGGAAATTGGGAATTAGGGAAATTGAAAATGGATTTTATAGTATTTTAATTTTAGATTCAAAATGGATAAATAGGGGAAAACCTGCTTTGTATTTCATTTTATGTATTAATTCTGAGAAAAATTGGGAGAGAAAAGCTTGTTTGGAGAATTTTGGAGATTTGTTGATTGGGAGTGCATTTAGTATCAAATTTGAAAATGTTAGATTCATTGGGATAGGATTTAGAAGGGGATTAGGCTTGCTAGTTTTTGTAAGTCCTTGTTTGGTGTGCTTGTCAGGCTTTTCATTTCAAATTTTGGAGGGCATTGAGGTATTTTCATTATTTTTAATTCATTTGATCAATTTTCTTCAAACTTTTTTGTATGAAAATGATTAAGGGAGTGTAGAATCCTCCCATTTCCTTTTATTTTCAATTTGATTGGTTAAATGTAGAGATCTATTTAAAATTTCAGAATTTTCAAAAATATGGGGTCGTAATGCCTAATTTTTCAGGAATTGAGTAAAATGTTTATTTTATAGCTTAAAATGGGTTTTGGGGGATTTTCCCACCAAAGGGAATTCTTAGATTTTTAATATTTCAAATTTCAAATTTTGGTGAAATTTTAATGGTGGATTTGGGAAAAAACCTAGTTCTTGCCTTGTAAAAAAATATGAAAAATTGAATGGTTTGTATGAAAAAGGATGTTTTTGAATGTTTCGAAAATATGGTACTTCATGAAAAGTGATAATAGATGTGAAAAAATTTCATTGAATTTGGAAATTTTGGATTTTTACATTGGTTTTTGTGCCACTCGTTGGAGAGTGTGAAGAGCCTAGGAATAAGGTACTAGAGAGTATTATGGGAGTGGCTCCCAATGTGTCACTAACCCAAATGGAAAGGTTGATCATGGGTGGGGATTCATCTAATCAAGTGATAATTAAGGAAACACGAGTAATTAATCAATGAAGATAATATGTGCCCCTCTCATGCCTTGAATGCTAGTATAAAATAAGGATGTTTGGGAAGACATGTCACCTTAGGGAGCTTGGGTCTTGTAAGATCAAGTATCCTCATTTGTATGAAAGGATTACTAGGTTCTTTGGGTGCCATACATTTGAGCATTGTAATGACACTTCTTAACTAGCTCTTTAGCACCTTACCCTAGTGGCTTGTGTGTATAGTCTTCCATTGGTGAGTTGGCCCAATGGAAATCCTTGTGATACCCTTGCAATGATTTATCCTATGTTTTATGCCCTTGGTGATTTTTTCCAAAGGATGATTTCTTGTATGGTATTAGTGAGTTGGCCCAATGCGGATTGTGAAATTAGTGAAAATTTGCCTAATGAGATCTTGTTTTGATCCTATTTGTATTTGATTCATCTTGTGTCTGGATGAGTATTTATATGATGTGTTCATGGATTTTTTTCATCGTGTATGATGTGTGTGTAAGCCCTCTCCCCATGTTTTTAGCATGAGTGTTGTGTTTGTGGCCCATGTGACTATTTCCTAGCATAGTGGGAGTGGATTGTTTGATTTCACAAGGTTGGGTGGCATGGTAACAACTATTTGGGATTAGATGTTTGTGGATCAAGGAATATCATGGTACCATGTTCTACTAGTCTATTCTTACATTTATAAAATTATTCATTCACATAATTGTAGTATTGATGATTAAGAATCTCTCCTTGAGATGGGTGTAAACTTGATAGTAGAAAAGAGTATTTTTCTCATTTACATGTCTTGGTGTTGGTGTCAAGCATGAATTCTTATGTTTATCAAATTATCATGATGTGGAATGGCTAAAATAAACTTAGGAACACTTCAATTGGTGTTTAAAATGAACTTAGGAGTCAAATTTCACAATTAGGTGGCTTGATCCTGAATCTAGGTGGCCCTATTGAACACTAAGTTAAACCAGTCTTTAAAAAACTATCAAACACTATTGAGGTGGCCTAGTAATATGTTGGGCAACCTAGTATTGGGTGAGGTATCCTAGTAACCTATTGGGGGGACTTGGTTTTTTGTTGGGGTGTCCTTTTGCCCATACAAAAACCAAAATGTAAATCCTCTTAACCACTAATAGATAGAGGTTTTCTAAGCCTATTTCTTTTTGTTAGATAATTTCTATTCCTTTTATTTTTCTCATTTCAATATTTTTAGTCACTAGAACCCTCAAAAACCTAATCAAGTTTCCTCTATTTCAAGACTTGATCTTTGCTCATCATTTTCAGGCATCGTATGGGAAAAACATGTAAATGGAAGTTGTTCCTCATGGTCCTAGGGGTTTAGTGGTGTTGTGTTCTTATTCTTTGATTTTGACATTGAGTACTAGTGGCTTCTCGTGCCTCATTTGTGTGCCTTCTTTCAAGATTACCGGATTGTCAGACCTAGGGTTAGGGAGATTGTGCACCTAATCTTGTGAAGTCTTGGGAAGGTTATATTCCTTCTTGGCTGGCCTTGTTGGTGTCCTCAAAATTCCTCATAAGTCATGGCGATTTAGGAGTAGTTCTTCTATTTTGTGTTGTTGCATTGCGATGAGATGCCTTGGGAAGTATGAGGTTGTTTGGAAATGACTCATCATCATTCTTCTTTACGATGACTTGTGTCCCTTGGGTAGGCAACCTCTTGTGGAGGTTTTCCTCTATGTTTAGAGTTGTTTAGTGTGTCAAGGTATGGATTGGAGGTTGATGATTCGCTCATCATATCCTGATGTGGTGTTGTAGGAGAAAATGATCGTGGTTAGTTAATTGATCATTGTGTAGGTGTTGTCCTCTCTATGTCTTGTATGTTCATCATGGTGGATTTATCCTAAGATTTCTTAATCTTCCATTTTTTCCACCTTTCTTATGCAATTTTGAAGTTGTCTTGTTGTTCTTGTCATTGTGTCATTGTGATACTTATGTGCACATTTCCTTGCAAGTGCAACATGTCATTGTTGCATTATCAATGTTGGTGTTGTTTTATAGGAAAAAAATTTGTTTTGTTAGGTTTTGTTTTGAGCATGTCGGCATGGGGAACTATAGGTTAAAACTTCCCACAAATGTGGCTCCTAGATACTTAGTTAGAAACCCACCCCCAAATCCCAAGATGAGTTTACGAGATAAAAATATGATATTCCTTTCACCTATCATAAGTATGTTGCAATTCACTCACTTACCCACATGTTCCATTTTATCTTCATTATGTCTATTCAAATATGTCTTATGATTTTTCATAGCATGCATCATAAGTTGGTCAATAAGTATAACTCCCTCTTACAACTCTTTTCTATGTTCTATATGTTTATACATTTCTAATGCACAAAACCCAAGATTTTGGTGCCAATATTCAATGCTTCATATGATGGATCCAACACAACTCCATCATCTACTAATGTATCAGGGACGTCATCTTTGATCCCAAATTCTACCATGAGTGAGATGGGTAACCTCTCATAATTCCTTTTCCTGAGGTCATACTCATCTTGAAGATCACTCCATAAATCCTCTAACGGGTTGAAATGCTTATCAAAAACTGAAGGCAGAAAGGCATTCATTTTCTTCCTTGGGTCAAAGTTCTTTCGAGTAGTGTACAAACCTAGCTTCAGATGTATCAATTCACTGCAAACTACCTTAGCTCCCACAAGATGTTGGCAGTTGTATTCATCCAATTGCATGGGAAACTTATGACAACCTGTTTTGTGCTTCAACCCAAATCGGACATTGACCCCCAGGGCTTGATATACAAATTCCATTAGAACCATCCTGTTGTTGCAACACCTTGGAAGTAAGTGAGGATGACCCTCAAACCCAGCCAGCCTAAAATAAGTGAACTTGGGGTATTGGATATACCAACATCCCCATTTTGTGATGAAGGCCATGGCTTCTTGGCTCAATCTATACCCCACATCTCCATTAAGACAGTTAATGATTACATATAAGAATGTATCATTAACCCTTCTAAATTGTGTTTCAAACACTTGTAGAGATAACTAATCATAATGATCCCATACTTTCCTTTTTCCATCAACTTCTCCCAATATTCCCACTCTGTTCAAACTTGGAAAGATACCTCCTCTAGCCATTGCATAGATAACATAAGAAGTCATGAAAAAGCTCTTGATTTCCCTTATTGTAGTTAATTGGTCATGAATGGCATCTGAGACAATCATAGGCTAATCAAACTATTGTGTGCCATTAAATATTGTTTGAATGAACGGAAACATCCATTCTTTAAAATGAAATGCATCCCTCTTCCCAAAAGCTCTAGACAACATCATTATCAACTCCGATACCTCCTTGTAAAAGTCTGCCCTTTTGGTTGATCATGGAGCTTTGTCAGAGAATTCTTCTCTATTTTCAACCACTTCTTGTTCAAGTGAGCCTTGTTGGCCTCCTTGTATTTGCTATATTTCTCTAAAGCATCTGCCTCTTTTAACTATACCAGTTTCTTTGGATCCAAGACACTAAACATCTGCTCAAAAATTTGGGGAGTTAGATCAAAGATCACATTATCCTGTGAATCCATACATTTCCTAGGGGCCAAGTTGTAAGCTCCTCCTGCTGTCATGATTAATTCCGAGCATTGGATAGATAGCGGAAACACAGTGTTGTGAGCTAAGCCAGACTCAAGTATTCTTTTAGTTCTCCCTGATCCATCCTCAATAAAGGTTTCTGAGTATAATTCCTCGAGATTAAATGAGCCTAGATTGGTGTTAGTTATATCAGACCAATCAGATTCCACTTTTCTTGTAGTGAAAATAGGACCCCTATGATTATACCTCAAGGTATAAGGTAGCTACTCTAGCTTAATCTTCTTAGGCTTAGTTGCTTCCTTTGATGTTTCTACAGGTCGATTCCTTTGGGAAGATTCCCCTGATACTCCTGACATCTTTTAGCTTTCCTACAACAAAGCCTCTAATTATATCCTTGAATAAACATCCCAAAATATGCCTTAAAACCTTACCCTTCATATATATATCGGAGGTGAAACCAAACATAAAAACATTCTAAGCAGTCTCTTTTTAAAAAATTGTCAGGCTCAAAGCCAAGGTCATCATTAAGATTACAGTAATAACAAGCGGGACCGGAGTCGGAACTAGAATGGTAACCAAAACCGGAACTAGAATGGAAACTGATTTGGTTTCATTTAGATTTTCTAATTCCACATTCAGTTTCGGTTCCGCTTCCACCTAGGTTATCGCTATTTTGAAAGAATGCTTCTTATTGTAAGCAGAGTCAGAGATGGGATGAAAATAGAATCAATACTTATTGGAAAAAATGATTCAAAGTCTAGATCAATTCCGATCCCACTTCCGCCTAAAACAATCATGATGTCATAAGTGATTTTAACAGTTTGATAAATAACTTCATGATTTAAGGACTAGGTTATATCAAAATGAAAGGGGGCTTAAATATAGCCTAATAAGACCATCCCCATATGACCGAGAGGCGAATGTACTTTTAGGGCATCATATTTAAATTAAAAACACGAACACAAAAATGCATCAAAACCTTAAAATAAAAACCCTCAATTTCAAATAACTAGGGCACAACTTTAACCCTTCTAAATTAACTAGACTGAATGCAAAACAAGATTCCTAAGTAAAAACGATGATTTACCAAACCCTACTCACTATAAAAACCGTAATTAACCTATGCATTTAAAAACTAGGGCACCACGATGTGGTCACGGTTAAAACGTGAAAACGACCATGTTAAAAACAAAGAAACTAGAAACAAAAGAAAAATGAAAACAAGAAAACTTTAAACAAAAGAGAAAGAAAAACAAAACATACGAACTTACAGAGAATGACGAATTCACCCGAAGCAAAACAATCCAAAATGAACAAAAATGGGAAATGTGAAAATAAAAAGAAGAACAAGAATAGAAAACCCTACCTCGAATGCAAATAAATAGGTTAAGTTCCTGAAGCAATCTGCATGCAACAGTCTCTCTTTCAATCGATTCACTTGCACAAAAGCTCCACTGCAACTCTGGTTCACTCTTCAATCTCTTTAACAATAATGGTAACTAGGCGTTAATCCCTAATTAAGGTAAAAACTTGAAGTTTCATGCGTGCATGGCACCTGTAATTAATGCAATAAATGAGTAAAGTGGAGTCAGAACTGCAGAAGGAACTGGCTCATTACTGTAGTGTGACTTCAGTAAAGTCAACTACCACAAAAAATGACGGGAGCGGAATCGGAATAAAAAATTATTTAGAAACTTTTTTAACTTTCCAACTTGGTTCCTGTTCCGATCCGGTTCCTCCAACAAAAAAGAAAGTGAAACAAAATAAAAAGATCGAAATGAGAAAACTTAAAATAAAAACCTAGTTCAAAATAAAAGACCAAAAAGCGGAGGCGAAGGCAGAATGGTATTTGATTTTGAAACTTCAAATAAATTCGGACTTAAATTCCACTCCGGCTCCGGCTCCGGCTCCGATAAAGACAAAACAAACAACAGAAAAAGAAAACTATTGGGATGGGAATCAAAACGAGATTCAAAAGAATTTTTAAAACTCAATTTGGTTCTGATTCCGATTCTGACAGAAGAAACCAAAGAAAAAAACAAAGTGTTGAAAAAGAAAGACTCCAAACTTTGTTTGAAAAATGACCAAGGAGAAAAAACCATAAAGGGGGACCCATTTTGACCAAGGCAAAAGATGGGGTGGTTATGCAAGGCATAATAGATACAAATAGGCAATGGAACAAAATAAAAGCTTTAAAATAGGGTTTTTAACTCTATAAATGGTAGTTTCAAAAGCTTGAAGGGACTAGGTCGCCCAGGGTGGTGACCTAGTCCTTCTGGTGATTTTTTAGATATTTTTCAGAATATTTTGATGTATTCAGGTGGTTTCTATGTTATATGATAGAGATATTAAGCTGAAAATACAAAATTTTAGAAATGTGTAATGTTCTAAGATACAAAAATGCAACCTATTATGCACTTTCACTAATGTAAAGGTTAAACCCTAGAATGCAACTTAGTTAATGCAACATGCAATGCAAGTTAATCCTAGGATAATGATGGAATCTAAACCAGAAAGGAAGGGTGTAAGGACGTCGGGTTCACCAAAATGAACCACCAAAAAGATAATATGCTAAAAGGGAAAGAGGATTCCCCAAATAGGCCCCTTCAGTTTTTTCACCTAGGAGCACTTGGTTTGTAAATGACTCTCTTTCACCTAATGATATACTTTTTGGGTGAGTTCATTCAAAGGATTAAGGGTTGTGAGGTGTGTGCGAATGTGTCCTAAATGATGGAAATGGAAATAGAAACTAACTAGTAATGCAAAGCCTAGAGAATGCAACTATGTTGGAAAACACATTATGATATGAAAATGAACTAAGAAATGTAAACAAACTATAACATAAAATTATGCAATAAAAGGTATAAACTTGGAGGCTAAAGAGAGATGGAATGGAGGTCTAGAATCCTGGAAAAGTACCAAGGCTACACTTTTTGGTGACACAAGAGGGAACATAGAACAAGCAAACGAAATAAAGTTGCATGGGGGTTGAATTGGTGTCTCCCCAGTTTATCAAGCCACAAACATTACATGAAGATTTGATGACCAAGACACCTAGGGAATCATTCATGGAAAAAGGAAATAAAGGGAAGAATCCTACATCTAATTCTCCTACCCCAACTATGAATGGGAAAGGGAGGGGGAAGTCAACCAAGGAAAATAGGATAAACTTCGAGGAAGACCATGAGGAAGAAGAAGGGTATGACAAAATCAGAATTACCAACACCAGATGCATATCATAGATGGCCTCTCAAATGTTGGGAATAAACACAAGCACTAAAAATTTAAAAAAAGGATGTAAGATAAGAAAAGAGAAAGGAACTTTCCCAAGAGAATAATCACAAGTGTAATTTTTTTTTGCTAAACGCTAAGGGATGAAACCCCTCCCTTAGGAGGCGATGAAGATCCTAACATGGAATGTTAGGGCTTAGATTCCCTTAACAAATGATTCTTAATTAAGTTCCAAATAGAAAAATAAAATGTAGATATAGTGATGATCAAAGAAACAAATATAGAAGATGATGGGAGGAAGTCCACTACAAGTTACTTGACTCGGCATGTGGACTTAGGTTAGTATGAAAAGAAAACAACACTTTGGTGAGCATAATACAAATGGATAAACACTGACCACTTTGTGAGGTAATAAATTTAAGAGTTAATTTGGGATTTCTTTTAATTAATGTCTATGGGCCTATCAAAAATCAAGATTAGTCAGCGCTTTGGGAAACCCTAAGAAAATTGATAGACAAACATAAAAGGAAAAAAATAATACTTTGGGGCACAAATTGAACTTGGTGATGCTCCTAGTACTAAACTCATTGTTGTCCCTTTGGCTGGTTTTTTTCCTTACACATACGATGAACAAGATTGGGATTTGGACAAGCTGCTATAGGTTGACTCGCGTGTTTCTTACTAGTCTTATCTTCATTTTATTTTTTCATGTTATGTGTGTGATTGAATTTATGTAATGTGATCCCTTGTACCATTTTGTTTTATATATCTCTATCTTTGTGGCATTCCTCTATTTGTATCTACATTCTTTTATATGTTGTAAACCTTTATCTTTTCTTTGTCTTGTCTTTTCCTTTTTGGGATGATGCAAGGCATCGATAAATTTAGGTCTCTTCCATGTTGACCCAGAAGGTTTTCTTTGTTTTTTCTCTCTTTTTTTCATTCTTCCCATTCCATGATAATTTGGGGAATGATGATTTTTCTGAGCTCTCTAACAACATTGTAGCAAAGAAATATTGTCCTCGAATTCGTGGATCCCTTATGTGTTATTTTGGGATTTCATTTTTCGAGGCAACCATCCTTCATGACATAGCTTCATTTGGAAACATATGTGTGACATAGGGCTTTCTAAATAAGCTCTCATGTCCTCTTTATTGTTAGCATTTATAATTTGTTACTTTAAAGTAATTTCTCACAGTATGGTGTTTAGCAATTCCTTTAAAGTAGGGGCATACATTGGCATTATTCTTTTGGATTTTACAACTCATTTTTCATTGTTTGGTCTTCTTACTTCATGTGATATTTTTTTCTCTTGGTGATGAAATTGGTCATGATTTCCTTCAAGAGCATGATCTCTCTTAGCATATTATATTCCTCTTAGTGTAAATTCCAAGCGGAGTGCATTCCCCAAGTTATGAATGTTCTATTCTTTGATTGGTCCTCTCTTGCAGACATTAGGAAAAATGTTCCCTAAGTTAAGACATTACATGAACTAAGAATAACCCCTTTGGATGTACCTTATACTATGTTGCATTTACACAAACCATTGTATGGCCACCTTGCATAACACACCTTGCTTGCCAATGGATCCATCATGTTTGTTCATGGGTGTTAGCATACTAATTTTTGCTTGCCTCATGGATTATGTTGTTCATTTTGTGTGGCACCTTATCAAAGTTATCAGGAGGTAATGCTTTGGTATGGTTAGTACATATGGGATCCGACCATAGGCGTGACTTTCCCATAGCCACTTTCTTGTGTGTGTGAGTACATATCATCTATGTGTGTGTGTATCTCATCTTTCTAGGAGCTCACCTAGTGGATACCATATTTCACTAGAACATGTGAACATGAATTTTTTTATCATAGTGGACATCGTGTTCCACCTCTAAATTTTTTTTTGGACAAGAAGCTAAGGCTTGATCCACATCATGTTGGACAAACAATCGAGGCTTGATCCACCTCTCTTTTTCTCTTTCCTTTTGTATGTCTTTGACAGTGTATGTTGGTATCTTTTTTTTGCTTCATACATCATTCACATGTGAGTTCATTTGTGCCCATGTTGGTTTTCCATAGGATCTCGATCCTAGGGGCTTTGTCATCCCTCTTGATTGTTGCCATCCTATCTCATTAACATTGGTACACTTGAACACCTCTTCATGTGAATTTGTCTACTTTAGTGTATGTTTGATGCAAGGCCATCCTCTCACTAAAGTGGGGGCTAAATATAGCATAGAAAAATGTATCCCTTTATGTTTTCACACTTTTTTGGGACCTCCCTATTAAAATTTGGCTCATTTATGCCTTAATTGGTCTTATTTTGCATCCACAAGCCTAATTAAATACATTTTTTAAGGATAATCCCAACATTTAACAAATGAAAAATCATAATTTAATATTTGTGGCTGTGTTCTAGATCTAGGGATTTGGGACTCATATGCCTCTCTAGGCGTATGGGTCCCACCTAGGTCTCGAGACTTGATTTTAAATGATACATTGAACATTACACTTCTTGGAATCTATGCCCTAGGTTTAAGCCTCTAGGAATCATATGCCCAACATGGCATATGAGTTCCGCTTTAACCTAGGACCTATTCTAGTTCAAATTCTAGGTAGGATTTTATTATCCTAGATCTAATGTAGGCGTGTAGTGTTGTAATTTCAATAAATTAAGTATAAACAAGTATAAATACAAGGTTACTTCACATAATTTCATCTACATAGTTTCAAGTAAGCTAAGAAAGAAATCTAAGAGCCTTGTAGTGTTCATTCAAGAGCATTCAAGAGAAAATCATAAAGCATTTAGAGCTATATTCAAGATTCAAGCATCATTTCAAAGTCTTCATGCATAATGTGTGTTTGTGAGATAAAATTTGTGATGTAGGTTTTATGATTCATTAAGAAAGCATTTAAGACAAGTTTCAAGCATTCAATCAAGAGTCAAGATCCACATCTGTTGAAGCCATTTCATATAATTTTGCAACCTTCACTTCAAGGGTTTGGTGATTTGCAACATTGCATTTGTTCATTCATCATTCCTTCATACTTTTCTATTTCATTTCAAGGTTTAATTACCAAAACATGGTTTGATCAAGGCAAACCCCTATTCCCTAACAAAACAAAAAAAATCTCTCTTGATGTGTGTTTGTAGATCTAGGTAAATTGGAGCTTGAAGAACCTTTCAAGAAAAAGTTGCAAAAGTTTTCAAAGTTCTCAAGAAGTCGTCATCTTCACGAAAACTCACCTACAATCCAGAATTCAGACTTTTGAACTCAAAGATCAAACAAGAAGGAATATATAGAAGATCACTAGAGGCTATATAAATATCACTCAAACCCTATTAATGGGACTAAATCTCCCTACTAGGTGTATGAGTCCCAGTATAGCCTTTTGGCTAGCTTTTTGCAGATTTTGATTAGTCACCAGAAGATTCCAGATTCTACCCAGAAACCTTGTAGTAGGACTAAATCGCCCTACCTGGTGTATCAGTCTCAGTGTACTTCAAACAACAAATTTTCTAAGGTTTTTGGACCTTTTTTTGGCCTCTCCACTCTTCTAGGTACTTTTCTATTTCATTCTATTTGTCAATTTGATTTCATGCTTTCAAGTTTGTAGGGTTTTGTTAATAAGTGTTTGCATTTATCCTTTGAAGCTTCATTTAATGGTGAAACCCTATCCAATTACCCTAGGAAACCACTAGACATCCCTTAATTGAGTCACTTGTTTGAGGGATCTTGGTTTGATAATGAACTAAAGTGTGAATTAGGTCCAAGTTCCATCTCCCAAATATGGATACCTATTTCCCTTGTGTTTGATATTACACCAAAAAAAATTCTTCATGATTAAATAGAAGTGGATGTTGTTCAGTGTTTGGGATTTTTATGAATTTCTTACATGCATGTGGTTTTCTAGCTTTAAGTGGATTCAATGCATGTGAATTTCCTTGTGCTTGGTATTAAGTGAAGTGTGTTAAAATCTCTTTATTAGAGTGACTATGGAATTCTATGTTCTCTAAGTGATATTAGCTTTTGTGAATAATTTTGTTTGCATCATGCATGAACTATTTTCTAGTAGATGGTTGGGTGTGATTTAGTCCACCAACTGTGTGTACTCTTTCTTATCTTAGCCTTTTTTTGTGGTCTTGTGACCATGTTTCCTACTGCCTTTCCATTAGTTGAGTATTTGTTGAGATGTCTTAGTCACCAAAACCTATGTTATTTGATAGCATGAAGATGGACATCATGTCATTTTGGATGCAATTTATATAGCTACACTTATATTTGGCATAGTGTAAGGTATGAAGATGTGTTAGTTAGTGCCTAAACACATATATATCCTCATTAAGTTTCCAATTGAGGTTGTCCTAGTGGTTTTTTAAGAGTTTCTCCTTGGTTGTTTCATGGTGTTCCTTGCTTAAGGCTAGAAGAAGATATATTTTTGGTTTGAGGAATTGACCATCTAGTGTATTCTTTTGTGAGAGTGCTTATTGTTTGTTGGTTGTATTTTTCAATTTTTATTGCATGATATTGGTGGGTTGTTTAACCCTTATTTGGCTCATCATTCAGCATCATGATAGGTGGAATATCTAAGTTTTTCTCCTATTCTTAGTGGTTATTTTCTTCCTTGGTGGTTTTGTGTGACTTTGGGGTTGCTAAGCCTCATTGTTTGGGACTTCTTGTGCTTTTCAGAGGTAGTTTCCTAGATTATTTCCTTTAATAACCCATATGTCATTCATAATTTCACATTGAGAAGCTAGTGTGTTTAGGAAATCCTCGGTTTTTCCAAGTGGTAATTAAGGAAGAACCTTGTGATAAGTGCCATAGTTGGAAGTGAGGTATGATCTTGGTGATCATGGAGGTGAAACCTTGTGTTGCCTCTAGCCTTGTAATATGGTTTTTCCTAGATTTTGGGTTGTAGATTTGAAGGTTAAGGTTGTGGTCTTAGGAGAGGCCATAGGAAGTGAAGCCTTTTGGTTGTTAACCCTTGTCATGAGTAAGAATTTTAAGGCTTGTATGCCTTTGACCTTGCCTAAGTTAGTAACTAGATAGAGTCCCTAGTAGTTGTGGTAATCCTTGAGTGGGACCTTGTTGGATTGTGGTTATTAGATCTTGTAGTTGGTCTTTTCCATTGGTTGCATTGGTGGTTGGTGAAGTAGTGTGGTGATCTTTGAGATGGTTGTGCACCTAGTGTTGTGTGTTTGATGCCTAGGCTTGGTGAGAGTCTAGAAGATTGATCTTGTGAGTATGATGTGTTTGAAGGATTATGTACTAGGTGCACCTATCCTTGCTTGTGTAGGCTTCTAGGACTAAGCCTAATTTTAGTGGGGGAGGATGTATCGCCCCTCCCATTTCAATATTTTTAGTGTGAGATTGATGTTTTGGATTCCCTATTTCCTCATGATTATTGTGGTGATTATTTTTATGGCTCTAAATGGTGTGTATGATTCATTGCATGCTATAGATGAGGTTACTCAACATGTCAGTTGTTGGAATTATATATTTTTGCATGTTTGGTGTATCATTATGCTTCAGTTTAGTGATATGAACTATTTATGTTGTGATTAAATGAAATCTTGATTATTGATGTTCAGAAGAAATGATTTATATGATAGATGTACAGATGTTATTTTATGGTTATGTCATTGGACCTTGTTGGGATAATTATGTTGTGCTTCAGCTATTTACATTAAGCAGGTACCCTTGATGTGTGTTGAATGGTTACAGGTACAAGGTTATTTCTCCTCTTGGCTACACAAGTCTGAGTTATTCCCCAACGGTGGTTAATTTGAAGATGTCACATTGGGACTCCCTATTCATTCCCTAGTAGTACTGGAATCGAGTACCATATACATGTCATATTTTCAGACCTTATGTGAACCTGAATTTAAGTTAGGAGTTATTCTGGAATCCCTATGTGTCATGAATGACAAGTGAACGTCTAATTTAATTAATAGCTTAAATTTCATAGTTTTCCCTAAATGAAATGTTAGATTATTCTTATATTTATTATTAAAATATTATCTATGTTTTAGAAAGGGGACAATAGAATGAAAGTAGAAATGAAATTAATCTATTGTTTAATTTAATATTGAAATTTAGTTGGTTGGGAATTACGAGTTATGTTTTATTTAATTATCCTAATGAAATTCTAGATTTTGTAGATTTAAATAAAAATATATTTTTATGGATTTAAATCGTAAAACTTGAAATAATATATGTTATTTAGAAATTGAGTGGTGTTTAAATAAATTTTGAGGAAATTGGGAATTAGGGAAATTGAAAATGGATTTTATAGTATTTTAATTTTAGATTCAAAATGGGTAAATAGGGGAAAACCTACTTTCTATTTCATTTTATGTTTTAATTCTAAGAAAAATTGGGAGAGGAAAGCTTGTTTGGAGAATTTTGGAGATTTGTTGATTGGGAGTGCATTTAGTATCAGAATTTGACAATGTCAGATTCGTTGGGATAGGATTCAAAAGGGGATCATGCTTGCTAGTTTTTGTAAGTCCTCATTTGGTGTGCTTGACAGGCTTTTCATTTCAAAATTTGGAGGACATTGAGGTATTTTCATTCTTTTGAATTCATTTGATCAATTTTCTTCAAACTTTTTTGTAGGAAAATGATTAAGGGAGTGTAGAATCCTCCCATGTCCTTTTATTTTCAATTTGATTGGTTAAATGTAGAGATCTATTTAAAATTTCAAAATTTTCAAAAATATGGGCTCGTAATGCCTAATTTTTCAGGAATTGAGTAAAATGTTTATTTTATAGCTTAAAAAGGGTTTGGGGTGATTTTCCCACCAATGGGAATTCTTAGATTTTTTATATTTCAAATTTCAAATTTTGGTGAAATTTTAATGGTGGATTTGGGAAAAAACCTAATTCTTGCCTTGTAAAATATTATGAAAAATTGAATGGTTTGTATGAAAATGGATGTTTTTGAATGTTTCAAAAATATGGTACTTCGTGAAAAGTGATAATAGATGTAAAAAGAATTCATTGAATTTGGAAATTTTGGATTTTTGCATTGGTTTTTTTGTCACTCATTGGAGAGTGTGAAGAGACTAGGAATAAGCTACTAAAGAGTATTATGGGAGTGGCTCCCAATGTGTCACTGACCCAAATGGAAAGGTTGATCATGGGTGGGGATTCATCTAAGCAAGTGATAATTAAGGAAACACGAGTAATTAATTAATGAAGATAATATATGCCCCTCTCATGCCTTGAATGCTAGTATAAACTAAGGATGTTTGGGAAGACATGTCACCACAAGGAGCTTGGGTCTTGTAAGATCAAGTATCCTCATTTGTATGAAAGGATTACTAGGTTCTTTGGGTGCCATACATTTGAGCATTGTAATGAAACTTCTTAACTAGCTCTTTAGCACCTTACCCTGGTGGCTTGTGTGTATGGTCTGCCATTGGTGAGTTGGTCCAATGGCAATCCTTGTGATACCCTTGCAGTGATTTATCCTATGTTTTATGCCCTTGGTGATTTTTTCCAAAGGATGATTTCTTGTATAGTATTAGTGAGTTGGCCCAATGTGTATTGTGAAATTAGTGAAAATTTGCCTAATGAGATCTTGTTTTGATCCTATTTGTATTTGATTCATCTTGTATTTGGATGAGTATTTATATGATTTGTTCATGGAGTTTTTCATCGTGTATGATGTGTGTGTAAGCCCTCTCCACATGTTTTTAGCATGAGTGTTGTGTTTGTGGCCCATGTGACTATTTCCTAGCATAGTGGGAGTGGATTGTTTGATTTCACAAGGTTGGGTGGCATGGTAACAACCATTTGGGATTAGATGTTTGTGGATCAAGGAATATCATGGTACCATGTTCTACTAGTTTATTCTTACATTTATAAAATTATTCATTCACATAATTGTAGTATTGATGATTAAGAATCTCTCCTTGAGATGGGTGTAAAATTGATAGTAGAAAAGAGTATTTTTCTCATTTACATGTCTTGGTGTTGGTGTCAAGCATGAATTCTCATGTTTATCAAATTATCATGATGTGGAATGGCTAAATTAAACTTAGGAACACTTCAATTGGTGTTTAAAATGAACTTAGGAGTCAAATTTCACAATTAAGTTGCTTGATCCTGAATCTAGGTGGCCCTATTGAACACTAAGTTAAACCAGTCTTTTAAAAACTATCAAACACTATTGAGGTGGCCTAGTAGTATGCTGGGCAACCTAGTATTGGGTGAGGTATCCTAGTAACCTATTGGGGCGGCCTGGTTTTTTGTTGGGGTGTCCTTTTCCCCATACAAAAACCAAAATGTAAATCCTCTTATTCACTAATAGATAGAGGTTTTCTAAGCCTATTTCCCTTTGTTAGATAATTTCTATTCCTTTTATTTTTCTCATTTCAATCTTTTTAGTCACTAGAACCCTCAAAAACCTAATCAAGTTTCCTATATTTCAAGACTTGATCTTTGCTCATCATTTTCAGGCATTGTATGGGAAAAACATGTAAATGGAAGTTGTTCCTCATGGTCCTAGGGCTTCAGTGGTGTTGTGTTCTTATTCTTTGATGTTGACATTGAGTACTAGTGGCTTCTCGTGCCTAATTTGTGTGCCGTCTTTCAAGATTACCGAATTGTCAGACCTAGGGTTAGGGAGATTCTGCACCTAATCTTGTGAAGTCTTGGGAAGGTTATATTCCTTCTTGGTTGGCCTTGTTGGTGTCCTCAAAATTCCTCATAAGTCATGGGGATTTAGGAGTAGTTCTTCTATTTTGTGTTGTTGCATTGCGACAAGATGCCTTGGGAAGCATGAGATTGTTTGGAAATGACTCATCATCATTCTTCTTTACGATGAGTTGTGTCCCTTGGGTAGGCAACCTCTTGTGGAGGTTTTCCTCTGTGTTTAGAGTTTTTTAGTGTGTCAAGGTATGGATTGGAGGTTGATGATTCGCTCATCATATCCTGATGTGGTGTTGCAAGAGAAAATGATCGTGGTTAGTTAATTGATCATTGTGTAGGTGTTGTCCTCTCTATGTCTTGTATGTTCATCATGGTGGATTTATCCTAAGATTTCTTAATCTTCCATTTTTTCCACCTTTCTTATGCAATGTTGAAGTTGTCTTGTTGTTCTTGTCATTATGTCATTGTGATACTTATGTGCACATTTCCTTGCAAGTGTAACATGTCATTGTTGCATTATCAATGTTCGTGTTGTTATTTAAGAAAAAAAATTGTTCTGTTAGGTTTTGTTTTGAGCATGTCGGCTTGGGGCACTATAGGTTAAAAGTTCCCACAAATGTGGCTCATAGATACCTAGTTAGAAACCCACCCCCAAATCCCAAGATGAGTTTACGAGATAAAAATATGATATTCCTTTCACCTATCATAAGTATGTTGCAATTCACTCACTTACCCACACGTACCATTTTATCTTCATTATGTCTATTCAAATATGCCTTATGATTTTTCATAGCATGCATCATAAGTTGGTCAATAAGTATAACTCCCTCTTACAACTCTTTTCTATGTTCTATATGTTTATACATTTCTAATGCACAAAACCCAACTTCTAAAGGCCATGACTTTTGATCGGGAAGGCCAATGAAACTCTTTTTTATTAAATTGTAGAATTTGAAAAGATCTACACAATAGACATCCTTGAAAGCAATGTAAAATAGATTAGAATTTTTATTTTTCTCAAAACAAAGTCTATAGCTGACAAATTCTTTTTATGTTTCATACTCTAGAAATTGCATTTTTTATATGCTCCAATTGAGAATTAGGGCGTACTCAACTATCTATACCAAAAAGAAAAAATGAATGAAGACATGCTCAACCATCCACAATTACAAATATCCAAATCTATAGGTCGAGACATACTCAACTATCCATAGATATAGCATGTCTCTTGTGGATCCAAACATACTCAACTATCCACAAGAACAAAAAAATTGTCAAGCCCCTTGCTTTAAGAAGAGGTACAAATAAAAAACTGGTGTCTCTCATGCAATGTACCATCTCTAAGCAAGAAGCTAGCTAAAAATGACAAGACTCCCCGAACCTCATGTGTCCTTCAACCTTCTCTTTGACCATGTTACACTCTATCCATCTAATGTCACATTAGAGTCTTCTAGAGTACACGCACATGAAAACAATATTATTTTAAAAAAGAAAAGGATATTAGATACAATTGACAATGTACCCACTAGAACAATATTAATTCACCTTATAACAATTTTCTATCCAATCCTATACATTTTTAACAAAAGATGCACAACAATAATGATATTTAAACCAGATTTGAACCACTCTCCTTTAAAATAGAGTTCTTATGACTTTAATCACCACTACCATCCAACTAATCAAACACAAATATTTAAACCTTAATCTACTCACATTTATATACATGTGACTTATATTCAAATTTACCTTATAATTCAAATCTAAAGTAAATTCTTCCTTTGTAACATCAAATATAAGTTGCCCACTTTAATTTGACTTCTGAACCAAAATAGCTTTCTTGGTGCAACTAATAACTTATCACTCCAAATTAATCTTTCAAATACCATCTATTATATAATTGCTAAAGCAAGTTTTCAAAAACAAATAAATAAAACATCTAATGATCTTCATGACGAACACAAAGAGCAACTGCAAATATGACAACAATAACTAAAAAGGATTAGAGTATGAATCACTAAAAAGTGGATTGCCTTACCATGTGCCAATGGAAAGTCCAAAGCTTTTTCCAATAAAAAGGCAATGAAAAATTGGAGGGTTCTTTTATGCAAATGATTTTGACTATTGTTCCACACTATTCTATTCAAATACACTTCCTATCTGATGCTTTCTCCAACCAAATCGGCCAAACTATTCAAAGTTACACCCGCGGTCTTATTGAAATGCCTCAACAAAGATATATTAACACTTCCTATCTGATGATCTCCTGTGTAGCAGCATGTTTGGCATGTTATGATGCTTGTTGGTAGTTGTTTTGATACATCACACGTTTTTGCTTTTAATAATTCATATCTTTCTTATTGTTGTTGGTTTTGCTGTGTTCAACTGGAGCTGATTCCAAACCATTCTTGCTGAATAACTCCTTTTGTTGGTTAGTAGTTTCTAATATTCAAATATAACGGTAGTTTCTTTTGCATTCGAAACGGATGTTTTTCTTTGCATGTATTTGTTAATTTAGAAGCTCTGTTTTAGTGGATTTTTCCATTTTGAAGATGAGACTGAATTATAAAGTTGCTGCTACTTGAATATTTTGTATCGCATTGAGAATTAATAAAGAAGATATAGTCTATAAGACGAACCACTATAAAATCCTGTGTTATTGTTTGTGTGTGTTTTTGTTTTTTTTTCCTTTTTTTTTCTGCAATCTTTTGCTTTCGTTTCTCTGTTGTCACTAAATTTCAACATGAGGTCCGCCGGTATGTTTCTCAATATGACTGTAATATCTGTGGTCATGAAGCCAAGTATTTTGTTCAGCAAAACTGCCCTGTTGCAGCTGGAGCTAGCCTCCGGTCCAATTGGTGCTTCCTTCATTTTGAAGCCTATGATTTAATTTCATCTCCAAGCTGGAGACAAGCCCTCTAAACATAAGGCCTACTTGCAGTAGAAGTGGTGAAAAATCTGTTGGATATGTTGAGGAATTGATGCAGGAAGTTGCTGCAAAAGCTCCGGATCAAGAAAATTATTTTTCCTCCAAATCTGTGGGTGGTACTTTTCTTAATTTGGAGGTTGAAATCAAGGGGCGTGCGCAGTGCTGGAAGGATTTGTCAAAGGAGGACTGTGGGAAATGCTTGTGGAATGGTTTGAAGGAGTTGGAATAGTGTTATGATGGGAAGAATTCGAAGGCAGAGTTTCTGTCACAGAATTTGTATCTTGACGTACGGGATAACATTCCTGACAGAGGATTCTTCTTCGAGTAATCCAAGTACTCACATTGCATCGATTTTATTACAATGATTCTGAACATTTTTTGGTTCCATGACGGAGAAAATTCAATCTGGATTCCTGTTAAATTCCAAATTAAATTGATCGTCATCATTAATGGTTTCCTTTTGAATTCAAATCTGGGTTTCTGTTAAAACCAAAAAGTAAATTGATTACTTTTATTAAAATTTTCATTTTGAATTCACCCATTTCATGATTTCTGATGGCAAAAGTTGCTCATATTGATGGTGGCATTTATGATTTAGGTGTGTGTCTCTAACAGAGATTGGGAAAGTACCCAAAAGGTGGCAGGTATAGATGAGAAGTGGTTCTCATATTTAAAGTGAGTGAGTCCTCTGTGCTGTCTCCAATGGCTGCCACTCTTTTCATTTGTCTTTGGGAGATTACCATCCTTTCGGTTTCGCTTATTTGGGAGGTCGCTCTCTTGGTGGGCATGGCCTCAATCACTGCATCTCCAGAATTATATGTAAAGTCAATGTATCTCAGCAGAATTCATTACATATAATCAATTTTTAATGCATCTCTACTAAAATTTCATCTTTTGTACGGTATTTTAATCAATATGTGGAGATTTATTTTTTAACATATGAAATCACCAATAAGTGCATCTTCAATGAAGAAGTTTTACTGTATAAAAGTGTGGTTTGAGTTACTTTTTCATGTTAACAAATCTGTAATCAAACAAATGCATGCAGTTTATCTCAATTTTGTGATGTTATATTGTTTTTTTTTTTTTTTTAATATTTTCCCTGACAGATCTATTGTTTTCATTTTTTGAGAAATAAGGAGTTTAACTCATCTTGATGAATTTTGGATTAAAGGCTCATGGTTAAATTTATTTTCTAAATGAATTATATTTTAGTAAGAAATTACCATGCTTTACATATTTTTTCTGCTAAGTGAATCTGAACTTCTTCAAATTAATCAATTTCTTTATGCCATATGTTGGTTTAAACAGATGATGAGGAGTTATAGACTTCAAATCCTATACGAAAAAAATTGAACCATTGTATTTCTATCACTTCAATTAGCATCATATTGAAGAATTCAGCTTCCATGGGAAAATCTAACACTCGGAATACTTATTTCTTATACTCTAATTTAAGATGTATTATAGATAGGATATTAAAATTCCAAATAGCATTACTGGTAATTACATTATACTATGTTTATATTGTGTACATTATTCTTATCATAAAAGACATTTATTTAATTAGTAATCTTGAATTCTTACTAAGACTGTGTTGTGAGAATTTTACACATTTTATTACTATTGTTAAACAACAATGTCAATAACAGTAAACGATCTATTCAATAAATTATTTTTTATTAAAATGCTTAAAAAATTTCCATTTTAAAATGAAATTACATAATTTTAAATAGTTATCATTTCTGAAATTCTTTAACGCCATTATAACATATTAAAACTTATTATTCATGTAATTGCCTCTAAGCATGTCAATATTTCATTGGCAATGATATATGCTTACCATCATAATAAAGAATTCAAAATGATCTTTTATCATGTGAAACCATTTCAAATACACTCTTAAACATAATCCTCAATCATTGCATTTGCATTTTGATAAGATTGTATAAAGTTTGAAATGATTTAGAATTTTGTTAAAAAAAATTGCAAATGTTCATTTCCACTTATATTTTTAATGTAAAGTTGTTTACAAATCATTCCTAAATATAGAAAGATTTTTACAAGTTTATAACCATAATTTTTTAGTTCAATCACCTTTACAAAGAAGTTTGAAAAGCAAGTGAATAGATCTAAAGTTCAAATTGATTAGTCTTATTAATAAATATCACACAATTATGAATTACCTCATGTCCCCATGCGGCTACATAACTCTATTTTCTGCTTAAATTTAAGCAGCAGGGGTGTTCCCATGCATAAATTTTATTTTTGGGAAAGGATAATTTGGAATCTTTTCCTATTTTAATGGAGCAGCTACTGTTTAGGAATTGAAAATAAGCTGTGAAAAAAAAGGGGGGGGCTGGAAATAAGCAGCAGCTGCATATTTCTAAAAATCCACGTGGCTCCACAAATTTCTTTCCCTCTTTTTTAATTTTTGATATTGTTTTTGTTTTTCTAATTTTTTATTGTACAAATTATTATTAATACTATTAATACAAATTTAAGCTGGCTGCTTAAAAATAAGCAGAAAAACTAAGCATTCATGGGGCCATCAGCTCCACAAATAACTCCTAAATAAGTTGAGCAATGGCTGCTAGCCAAAATAAGCTAAGCAGTCGCATGGGGACATGAGGTTATACTCTTTTATGGTACAAATAAGTGATTATAACACAAAAGATAAAAATATATCTTTTTTTTAGTCAAGTCACCTTTGAAAATTTTTGCTTAAACAATTATTGATTCAAAACTATAATATAAGGTCTAGCTTCTAAGAAAAATATTGATATGAAATAATTTTTTAATCACCACTAAAAATAATGTGTCCTCAAGACTTACTACATTTGTAAAAAAAAATCTAGGTATATTCATCTCAAAATTAAAAACAATAAATATTATCGCAATCTATTTATACCATGTCTGAGAACACTTCTCAATTACTTCAAAAAAAATAAAAAAATTGAGTCCAAAGATTAATATGCAAATTTGTGTGCTAAATCAAGTGGAATTCATTTGATCTAAATAAAAAATAGAAATTATCTATCTAGATAGGCAATTCTCCTAACTCACATTTCCCACATGCATGCCATACAACTCTTGTTAAAGCTTCGATAATTTCTTTCACTTTAAAAACACCCACTTATGAGCCTACACAAAATCCATAAGCTTTGCATTTCTTAGCACATTTTTGTGCACTCCATATACAAGGTATTAAAAAATTCTATTTTTTTCACTTTCATTTTTTTCATATATTCTATGAAAATGTGTCTTTTATCTTCGAAATAATAATATTATCAACATTATATTGCAATAAAATCTTGTATTCTTTGGATGAATGTACTACACAAAATAAAACATAACAAGGCACAAACTGCACAAGTACTTGCAAAACCTTTAAAAAAAAAAATTATCCAAGCTACCTCCAAACCTTGAAGTCGCCTATGGATAAACAAGTCTCTAAGCATCTAGTGAGCTTTGATCTCCTGAAGAGTCCATTTGTTGGTGCATTGATGTTGAAAAACCATCTAATATAGCTAGAGATTGTTGCTGCAAAAGCAATACAACCAATTTTAAGAACTCCAAGTAACATTTCAATACCTTAGTACAGATTTTTAAGTCATGAAGTAAAATATAATATATTTATATCAGATTACATATCTAACCAAAGTAGATTAGTTGAACAAGAAAGTATAGAGAGAAAAGAAGCGAAGGAGGGTAGCTAAAACACCATGGGAAGCAAAAACTACTTAAATAAAATAAATAAATAAAATCCAAACCAACCAAAGAAGCTACAAGAATACATTGCAATAACCATAGCCATCTCAAAATAGGAGATGTCTCTATTTTGAGGGATGAAAAATGGGACACCATTTTACTAAATAGAATAATAGAGTATTGGAAAATTGCCACAATACAAATATTTTAATATATATACTTCATCAAAATAAAAATATTACAAGACTTACAAATGAAAATTAAAACTTTATAAATAATTTATAAATAAGAAAAAAATTAAACATATGAATGGTTAACATATCTCAAAAACTATCCGAGTTAACAATTCTCAAATGTGATCAAATAAAAAACTTTGGGCTCTATGAAATTTTCATCAACACAATTCTAATCTAATGTTAGAGATCATATGTATAAGATTGTTCATAATATATATTTATTTATTTTCTCATAGACTTTATTGAATGGGATAGTCCTATTAATCCATATGGTCAACAATGGATAGATAAATAGTTTGATAACATATGGATGATCTTATAGGTATTTTGCATAAACTAATAACTACAAAGAATTGTTTTATTCTATATTTTTTATTTTTTAAATTAGAAATATGAATCAAATTTGTAATAATAAAAATTCCAAAATCATTTTTTCTTCTTAGTAATGCATTACTTGGATACACAAAATTTACAAGTAGAAAGAAAAACTCATAGCTTATCTTCTCTCATCACCTCTACTTAAACACTTATTAACAAAAAAAAATCTTTACTACATTGCTATTGAATAATTGTATATAAGACATTTCCTAGTTTCTGAAATATTATGGGAGATGTCTAAGAATGTCAACTTAAGTCTCCTATTATCTAGAGATGTTCCCATACACATCTTTAAGGTAGGGATATGATTAGAGACAAAAGATGAGTACCAAGAGTCAAAATACAAGTCTTAAGGTAATCATGATAACTATAATTTGAGTACATTATGCTATTGAAAAATCATACATAAACTCTTTGTTCACATTACAAAAACAAAATTAGTATTTATTGATCAAAACTACAATTAAAATGGTTTGATATTCCTAAAGTGGGAAAATATAAGCATGATTATTATATTTTAAAATAGCTAGAAAGGTCATTTTCTAAGGTTTAATATTTGAAAAAAATAATACAAGTTTTACAACAATTTATGTCAATACTATAATGTAACTCTAGGGCTTGAGCTACTCATGATAAGACAAAAAAATCATGTAAAAGTAAATGAACTTAAGAAAATCTAGATTATGATAATGAAATTATATTTAAGTCATTCAATTAATGGTTTAATATCTTACAAATTTTAAAGAGAAATTTTATGTTCACATTGCAAAAAGAGATATTTATAAAAAAAATTACAATTAAAATGGCTTAATATTCCTATGTGAGAAAATACAATATGATTTTCACATCTTATAGTAGCTAGAAATGTTATTTTCTAAGATTTAAGATAAAAAAAAAAATAGACACAAGCTTTGCTACAATTTAGATCAATACTATAATGCAACTGTAAGCCTTGGGCTACCATATGATAAGGAAAAAAACATGTGTAAGTAAATAAGCTTTAAAAAAATCTAAATGATGGCAATGAAATTCCACTTATATTGTTCATTTCATGGTGTTAATATCTTACCTGAGAAAATGGATGCTTCTCAAAGAGAGACATGACGGCATGGTTGGAACTTGCAAGTCATTGTTGAGGTAACCCACGAAATGCAATTCCAGGAGTTTCATAGCCATGATTTTGGAAGTATATGGGAGTGGCTTGCAAATTCATATCCATCTCCATCTTTAATTTATTATCTTCAAGAAAATAATTGTACTGGTGTTGTAGTTGAGATAAATGGTTGCCCAATTGCAATCTTAACCCTGTGCCTCGGTTTAATTCACTAGAATATGTTTCTTGTTGGGTTGAAGTTTCATCTATATCAGAATGTTTACCATAAAGAACATATCGTGGAGGAATTGTTAGGTGGTTATCTATAGGATCGACATCTCTACAAAATTAAAAAATACCCATATGATTAATTGTGTATCATTTAATAGAAATAACATTAACACAAATGAAAAATGTCATAATAATTCTACAACCATTTTGTAAAATAATTAAGCGCACCTTTGAGATAATATCAAGTTAGGATCTTCATGTAGGAGAATTTGTTGACTCTTGGTAGACATCCATGAATTAGGTTGTGACTGATTGTCTCCCCCCATTGGTAAAGGCAAGTGTAATCCACTATCATAAATCTTTAATTCCAATAGATAAATCAGTAATCTTGATGCAATCAATTCAATGTAAACATCCCAAAAAATGTTATGATTAAAATGGTCCAAAGATTGTGCTTATCAATACCTGTTGACTAGCTTGAGCAAGGGACATAAGTTGGCTATTCTTTAAACTTTCCTGTTTTAGAAAAACATAATAAGAAAAAACACATTATATTGGAGAAGAATGAAATAGATATTATGTATATAAATTTCATTGTACCAAACATAAATGTCCATTTTAAAAAAATACATTCTTTGCACTTGAAGAAACTTTTTTAATAACAAAACATATATTATTTTCTCTATAATTTATAAAAACAATTAAATTCTTAATTTAACCACCATATTTTTGCTTGTACTCAGTTCCTTGTAGGTTTCAAATACGAAATGAAATCCTAGTAAAAATTATGGAAAAATATAATTCAAAAAATGAGGGATGGATGAAATTTTCTTGTTGTTACCGCTTAGGCCAAAAGATTATATTTTCATTACTATATTTGTTTTAAGGTGACCAAAAAACCTATAAAAGAAAAGATAACAGCGATGGCTCTACAAATTGGACAGGAGGAAGATACACTCTTGAAAATGATCAACAAAGGAAAAAATCCATCTAATACAATACAATGTTTATCTTCACTAATATATGTCTAAGTTCAAAGGATAAACAAAATAGGGTTTTCATACCCTAAATGTATTAAAAAATGATTAAATCAAAACCTCTAAAAGAAAATATAATAGCGATGGCTCTACAAATTGGATAGGTAGGAAGATACACTCTTGAAAATGATCAACAAAGGAAAAAATCCATCTAATACAATACAATGTTTATCTTCACTAATATGTGTCTAGTTTCAAAGGATAAACAAAATAGGGTTTTCATACCCTAAATGTATTAAAAAATGATTAAATCAAAACCTCTAAAAGAAAATATAATAGCGATGGCTCTACAAATTGGACAGGTAGGAAGATACACTCTTGAAAATGATCAACAAAAGAAAAAATTCATCTAATACAATACAATGTTTATCTTCACTAATATATGTCTAGTTTCAAAGGATAAACAAAATAGGGTTTTCATACCCTAAATGTATTAAAAAAATGATTAAATCTTTAATCCTATTGCACATGAACATAAGATTTGGTTCTTCCATAGTTTTATCATTGCTAAGTTTCTCTAAGAACATAAGGAAAACTTGGTTATGCCACTCAACTTATAAATTAATGAATAATTTTAGAGCTTATTTACATTCATGTAGATTTATTTTGTCACTAATAATAAAATCGCCCTTTTTTCATAAAGCTTAGTTAGCATGTATAAAATATTCAATTTTTTTCCTTTTGATCTTTTTTATATCCTTTGAACAAGTGATGATCTTCAATACTTTTTTATAATTTTTTGAAATATAAAGTAAATTATAATACTTATAATACCTTGCGATTACGCATTTGAATGATAGCTTCATGTATGGTTTCCTCCACATCTTTTGCTTGCTCTAAGGTGGTAATGCGATCTGGTTCATTACCAAAATACCTAAAACATCAATAAAATATTAAAATTATTGAAATTCTTCAAAACACCATAAAACTATCTAAGCTCATAAAGATCTCTATTTGACTCAAATGCATAATAAGAAGTCATGATGTGAAAGGTGTATAAATATTTAAAATTTTGAAAATAAATAAATTTTATATGTTGATTTTATTAAATTGTTAACTCTTCCTACTATTAAAACTCTAGATAGATATTGAGCGCTCTTTCTTATTATTTAATATAAATGTTTATGAAAGATTATTTTTAACATTATTATATTGATAATTTATATTGATAAGGAAACAATCTCTCCTAAATGAAGTATAACTCCATTGGCGTGAAAGAAAGTAGAAGCTATCAAAGGAGGGATTTTTGCAAGAATATGTGTGAAAATCATCTATTCTATTTGATAATATATAATCACATGGAAATAAATTAAAAACATAACTTCCCAATATATTATACCATGGATGCATTAATCCAAATTCTATACATTGATTAGATGGTGCAATGAAGTCATCTCCATGATCCTATTATACATGAGAAAACCCAACAAGACAAATTACATTTATGATTAAATCAGACAAAGCTAAGATAATTAAATTGATCCCAAATCTTTTGTTTGTGGTTCTTATTTGAGGTAGTTATACCATGAATGCATAGCTATGTGCATAAGAATGTATTCTTAGTTGTCAATTTGAGTTCAAGTTCAAGTACCAATTCCACATCTAGTTTGATTCTCACAAGTAAGCAATTTTTTTAACTCAAACTTGGTAGGGTAATAGTTTAAATTAAAATAGCCATAATTTTCACATAATTTTCAAAATTAAATACATAACATAGACCATATATAATAATCCATAATTCATTGTAAAATTGCTAAAATGGTATGTATAAAAATATAGCAATAATCATTGGTCAAATTTTCAAACATGCAACTACACATGGAAAATTAATAGAAATAATCATATTACTTGTTGTTAAGAGCTACCATGAGCAATTATTAACAATGGAATTTGGGTGAGTGAGGAATTAAAGTAAGTGTTTTTTATAGTTTTTTGTTAGTGTAGTTAGGTAGTTACTTTTAGTCTAGGTTTTTAGAGTTATATTTTTGCTTTCTATTTTTAATTAAAAGGGTAGTTTTCTTGATTGGGAATAGGTATGGCCAGGAATTGGAATGTGGTTGTAGCTCAAGTACATACCAAACTTATATTGGAACCTAGACATACACAAAATATACATGGATTGAGACCCATTCCTATTACAAATCTAATAGGATTTTGGGATGGGTACATCACATACCTAGTAACACATGTATTGCATACCTACATATTGGGTACATGCATGAGCCTACACATAACATTCAATTTTCTTAAACACTTACTATGAATAAATAAATGAATGAAAGAATTGAACCCTTAGGGAAATGGCCTTGATTATGGGAATCACTAGACCTATTAGGACAATCCTTGATAATAAATATTTGACACTAATTACCACAGTCTTGTTCATACTTAATCTTACTAATGCATGACAACACATTACCTTGTTTTTTTTCTCATTTTTTCATGCTCCTACTTGGACTTGTTGCATAAGTTGATAATAGAAGGTTTTGTCTCTATCTTTTTCAGACATGATGGTAGTTGGGGAGGTTGAGTATAAAAGAAAGGTGAACAATATATTAGCATTTTTTGTTGTCTAGGTGATGAAGTGGAAAGAGATTGAGACATGAAAGCATGTAGAGGTTGGGGAAGAACCCATGAATTGTGAAGTGAAAGGTCTCACAATGGTGAAAAAGGTGGATTGTGGGATATGTGGGAAGAGATATCCTCTAAGAATAAGAAATGTTAGATAGGAATTTGATACATGGCATATCTTGGAGGAGGCATGAAGGGGTTATAATTCATCATTTGCGTGTATCCATGTTGAGGAGAAAGTGGATGACTAGGAAGGGGGATGAATAGGGTTAAAGGTGTTTGAAAAACACCTAGTAGGAAGCTATGTTGCTATTTAGAAAAAAAAGATGAATGATATAAATGGAAGAGAAGTAACAAAATAGATGCTTAATATGGTTTTAGTTTAAAGAAACTAGAGTTTTTTGTGATGGATCTTCTGGGTAGTGACTCTCCACTTTAGTTTATTTTTCTTTCTCTATAATGAATCATCACCCTTTTTTCCATTTTCTCTACTTCTCATCCTCTAGGTCATCATCCCCACCTCCTACAGTTTGTTGTTCTTTTTTTTTGAATAAGGTGTATCTGTAGGGACCTTAATACTTGGGAAGTCAAAGTAGGTGATTTCATCCTTTTTAACTTAGACATTTCTTTACTTATTAATGATATTCCTATGATTACCCTCTTGAAATTACTTTAATTATATTTCAAACTAGAGCTATGGTTTCAATGGATTTTATTTACTCTCATTCTAGATTAAGTATTATTCATCCAATTAGTGTTCCCATGGTAAGGATTTGGGTTTAATGTTATTATTCCCACTTGAAAAGGATTACCCTCACTATTTTCTTGTATTGGAAATTTTTGAGTAGATCCCCTATAGCTATGGGGTGACGCTATGTCTATTTGATCATCATCTTGAATAGTTATGGTTTCCCCACTCATTTTCTTAGATACTTGAAGTTTAATGTTGGACTTTGATGGGTATTCTCAAATAGCTTTTTACATTGTTCATCTGTTGCACATTTCGTAGGATAGATAGTGTGTTTATTGACTTATTTTTTGTACTTCCACCAAGAATTAATTTGACATCCATCCCATCCTTGGTTCTTTGGAACCTTTTTCCATTCATTTTTCTTTGTAGGATCATAGTCAGCTAGCTTCTTAAAATAAATTTGATAAGGCATTAAAGTTTTAGGAGCAAGTGGGTGCAATGTCCCCTTCTTGTATTGGAAATGAGGTATCTCAACCTTGCAATTTCCGTAGATTTGATTTATTTTCATTTAATATTTTCCTATAGCTGCTACACATTGTCGATGCTTTGAACCTAGAAATATTAGACATCAAAATATGCCCATGTGATAGTATATGATGGAAGGGTTAATTTTAGAGATATTATGATAGATTTTATGACATCTTTGAGGGTTATGTTGTTGAATTGCTTCTAGAATTATTTACTGGTTATACTCTTGTAAAAGACTTGCTCTACAAGTGTATGTAATCTTTTTGTTGGATTTGAAATACATTGAGCAGGATTTGAAGTGTGGGGATTTTCACCCGAAAGGGTTTTCCTCATGTATATCTTGTGTTGATTGTTGATTTTTTCTTATTAATATATTTCTAGTTTTTTTGTAATTGTTAGAACAGTTTTAAAGTTAGCATAATATCTCCTCTTAAGATTGGCATAGGAAATTGTTTATGCTACTCTAATTTCCTTACAAGTGGTATTAGAGCTTGATCACCTTTGGTTTTAGTTGTGCATTGTTGGGTTTTTTTTTCTAATCAAGGTTTGAGTGGGAGCTTGTGTTGAGGATACTTTGTGATCTTGTTGCATATATCTTTTCCAAATGGTGAGCACAACTAGGAGGATTGAGGTAGAGAATTTTTTTGGCACAAATTGAAATGTGGAAGCTAAAAATGGAAGATTTGTTGACTAATTGGGATCTATGGGATGTTGTGGATGAAAATTTCTAGAGGCCTATGGATCCAACTTTGGCTAAAAAATATGATGTTGTTGGTTCTCTACTCTTCGAAGAGATGAGAAGGAAGGTTTCTATGAATGCCAAAGAGGCTTTGAGGGTTCGAGGGAGACAAAAAGAATGAGGCAAAGATGAGAAGAAGTGTGGCCGTTCCAAGTCCAAAAACAAGGGGAGATCAAAATCTCCTGGTAAGTCCAAGGCAATATGTTGGAACTATGGAAACCCAGACACTTCTGAAAGGAATGTAAAGAAGAGAAGAAAAAGAAGACGAAGAAGAAAGATTCTAATTTTGAGTCTAAAAGGGAAGATGGAGATGCCTTTATTATAGCCTTGGCCACTCATGCAGGTGATAATGTATGATTGATAGACTCAGTTGCATCTTTCCACATGACTCCTAATAGAATGGTTTAGTAAGCATGAAAACTATTATGGTGGTAAGGTGTATTTGGGTGATGACTTTCCTTGATGTTGTTGGTTGTGGTAGTATTCATGTGAAATTTTATGATGATAGAGTTAGACAATTTGATGGTGTCTTGCATGTCCCAGAACTAGCAAGAAATTTATTATTTGTTAGCAAGCTAATAGATTCGGATGTGCATGTACAATTTTCTGAAGCAGGTGTGAACATGGTGAGAGGTGTTATGGTGATAGTGAGAGGAAGTAGATTAGGTACATTGTACCAACTTGATGCCTGCATAGTTGAATGCAATAACACTTTTGATAAGATTAAGCCAGAAACTAATCCGCTAAAAAAAGAGATGGTTTCCTCTTCTGTGGATGGTCGTGGCTTCTAGGTACCCAAGGGTGCTTTGTCTACCGAATCAAAGTTGCCTATAGAGAATAAAATGTTATGGCACCAAAGGCTTGGCCACATTGGAGAGAAGGGTTTAAAAGCCCAGAAAAATAAGAACCTTGTTGAGGGTTTGAATGATTGCAATCTAGAGTTTGATTTTTGTGAACATTGTATTTATGGAAAACATAACTACGTTCAGTTTTACTCATCTTCTAACAAATCTTCATGTATCTTGGATCTTATTTATTCTAATGTATTTAGTCATGTTGATGTTTCTTCTATTGGTAAATTAGTTTATTATGCTACTTTTATTGATGATTTCAGTAGGAGGAAATGGGTGTATTTTTTAAAGAGTAAATCTAAATTTTTTCATTTGTTTTAAGGAGTTCAAGGCTATGGTAGAAACTCAGACTGGAAATAAAATTAAATGTTTGAGAACTAACAATGGTGGTGATTATTGTTCTATAGACTTTGATAGATTCTGTACAAATTACAGGATTAAGAGACAAAAGACAACTCTATATATTCCATAGCATAATGGATCTGCAAAAAGAATGAATAGAACGTTGATGGAGAGGGCTAGGATCATGTTGAGTGGAGTTGATTGAGAAAATTTTTTTGGGCTAGAGCTATTTCCACTGCTTGTTATTTAATAAATATATCTCCTACATCAGCGCTTGTTGATAAAATTCCAATGGAAGGGTGGTCGGGAAAAAATCCTTCACTTAGACATCTGAGAGTTTTTGGTTGTGAGGCATATGCACATGTGCCTAAGGAGAAGAGACCAAAATTGGATTCTAAGGCTGTTAAATGTATCTTCATCAACTATAGCTATGGTGTGAAAGGATACAAGCTTTGGGACATTGTTGTACAAAAGGAAATTTATTCTAGAAGTGTTATTTTCGAGAGATTAAATATTCTCTTGTTAATTTTCAGCCAGAACAACATAAAGAAATTGAATAGAAAAAATATGTGGTTTAACTTCCTTCTATGCCTGAGGAAGTTGAATCAAAACCCCAAAATAGACAAGAAGTTGAGGAGAGCTCATCATCCTCTAAATCTTCAAAAGAGGAAGAAGCAGAGGAAGAAGTGGAAGAACCTCCACCTCAGCTTGTTTGAAGGTCTACAAGGCAAAGGCAACCACCTCAAAGGTATGGGTATTCACCTGATGATTGGAAGTGTATATTTTCTTTGAGTACTAACGTTGATGAACCGAGATCTATGCAAGAGGATTTGGGTATGAATGATGGAGAGTCCTGGAAAATAGTCATGGATGAAGAGATGATAGCTCTTAAAAGGAATGGTACATGGGACCTTTTACCATTTCCTAAAGGTCAAAAAATTGTTGGATGTAGATGGGTGTTTAAGAAAAATATTGGTTCAGATGGAAATGTTGAAAAGTATAAGGCACAGTTGGTTGTGAAGGGATACTCTCAGGTTGAGGGTATCGATTACGGTGAGATCTTTTCTATTGTTTCTAGAATGGCATCCATTTGTATTTTATTATCTATTGCAACACCTTATGATCTAGAGGTGGAACAATGGATGTGAAAAGTGTGTTCCTTCATGGTGATTTGGAGGAAGAAATTTATATGACACAACCAGAGCACTACGTGGTAAAAGGTAAAAGCAATTTGGTTTGTAAGTTAAAGAAATATTTGTATGGCCTTAAACAAATTCCTAGGATGTGGTACCAGAATTTTGATATATATGTGTTGATTTTGGGATTTGTGCACTCTAAATCTGATCAATGTGTATATTTTAAATCTGATGGTGTTAATTTCCTAGTAATTGCTTTATATGTTGATGACACGTTGTTTGTTGGGAAAGGAAAAGGTTTGATTGCAGAATTGAAATCTCAGCTCTTTATGAAATTTGAAATGAAAGATCTTGGTGTAGAAAAACACATACTTTGGATGGAGATCAAAAGAGATCATGAAAATTGAAATCTATGGCTAAGCCAGAGTAAGTATGTTTGTTCAATTTTACAAATGTTTAACATGCATGATTATAAACCACTTTGTGTTCCTGTTACATTGGGAAAAAATCTCTCTATTTCAAAATCTCCTACATCCTCATCAGAGATGGAAGACATAAGAAGAGTGCCCTACCAGAGTGCAGTTGAAATCTTAATGTATGTTATGGCCTATACAAGACTAGACATTGCCCAAGCAGTGGGAGTTCTTTCTCATTTTATGTCTAATCCTAGAAGAGTGCATTGGGATGCAGTTAAGAGGTTCTTCAGATATTTCCTAGGTACAACAGAGTATGCTATATGTTTTCATGGTATAGGAGAGCAACATTCCCTCAGTATTCATGATTTTGTGGATTTAGATTGGGCCGGTGATGTCGATAGCAGAAGGTCAACCAATGCATATGTGTTTACTCTTAATGGTGGTGCAATAAATTGGATGAGAAAGCGACAGGTTGTGGTCACTTTGTCCACTACTAAGGCAGAGTACATGAAAACTACTCATGTCTGTAAAGAATCCATTTGGCTGAAGTGTTTATGTTTAGATATTGGATTGAAACAGGGTGTAGTTACACTTTATTGTGATAGTCAGAGTGCAATCTGCCTTGTGAGGAACCTCATTTTTCATGCCAGGACCAAACACATTGATGTTCAGTATCATTTCATGAGATAAATGGTTGAGGATGGAAGGGTGAAGCTGGAAAAGGTAGAGATAGTGGTGAATGTTGCAGATGCATTAACTAAGCCCTTGAGCACAAAAACATTTAGGTGGTGTTATGAGTCTATGGGCCTTTCGACCCTAGCAGTTGATCCATGATGGTATGTTTCCCTTCGCTTTTGCAAGGTATTCGACAAGTGGGAGAATGTTGGAAATGAGGTGTCTCAACCTTGCTATTTCCATAGATTTGATTTATTTTCATTTAAGATTTTCCTACAGCTGTTACACATTGTCGGTGCTTTGAAAATAGAAATATTAGATGTCAAAATATTTCCATGTGATAGTATACATGGAAGGATTAATTTAAGAGATATTATGACAAATTTTATGACATCTTTGAGGGTCAAAAATTAGGGAGAATATTGTGGACGTGAGAGCCTAATTTTAAAACAAAATCTTTCCTTTTGATGTAATACACCTCATGAGAGATTTTGCACATGGTTTTGTAAACAATAGATTGTTTCTTGTATAGCCAGAGGTCTATAAATTGAAGGCTTGAGGAGTAGTTTGTGTGTTGATTTTGTAGGTATTGTTATGTTGTCGAATTTATGCCAGAATTGTTTACTAGTTATACTCATGTAAAAGACTTGCTCTACAAGTGTATGTAATCTTGTTGTTGGATTTGAAATACATTGAGAAAGCTTTGGAGTGTGGGTTTTTTCACTCGAAAGGGTTTTCCCCACATATATCTTGTGTTCAAATTGTTTATTTTTTGTTATGAATGTTTTTCTATTTTTTCTATAATTGTTAGATCAGTTTCAAAGTTTGCATAATATCTCCTCTCAAGATTGGTGTAGGAAAAAAAATTCGCTACTCCTTACATCTTGCACCTAGCTTAGTATACTTTTTTCCAATAGCCTATTCTCAAGCTCCCTATGTTATGTGGATATGGTTAGGGGACGCAATGTCCTAATTTGTTCCTTGTGAAGGTTTTTTGAGTTTCTAATAGACTTGCTATTTTTGGAAATGGTTATTTTTAGTAAGTTCCAGTTGGGCTCCGATTTGGTTGGATTAGGAGATTGGAATCACTTACTACTTTTAAAAATTTGTTACTTTTAGTAAGTCTTGTTTTTAGCACTTGGTCTATTCTCTATTCCTCTTTCAGTGAGTATAGTGCTTTCCAATAATGGCCTTGATGAGTTCTAATGGTGGATGGATTAATATTTGATTGTTATCACTTAAGTTCTCTTTTATAAATTTATTTTATAACTTAAGTTATAACTCAAGTGAGGGTGATGTGTCCATGAAATGTTCCCCTATTCCAATGCCTAGAAAATTTGTCATTCAAGTTGTTTTAAAAAAAAACAAGGCTAGGCCCCATAAGTGGACATCATAGTTGAGGACTAAATTAAATAAAAATTTGTATTATGAGCTCAAAACTAGGATCGAACCTCTTGTGGATAATTTAATGTCATTTCAAAAAAGTGAAATCAAAGAGAAAATATTCAAATTCAAATGCAAGTTTCCCTAACTTTTCCCTCACTTTATAAATACAAGTTTAAACTCTCATTTAGGTATAGATGTTTTTGATAACTTAAGGAGATGTTGTTGGAATGAACTTAGGGAGTTCTTCTTTATTGGTTGATTTTAAAAACCCTCTTCTTGGTTGATGATGAATCTCATATCTATTCCAATGCACTCTCTTCTAGAGATGATGCATTAGCAAATGATGAATTTCCTCTCATAACAAATTCTTCAAGGATAGATGTTGAGAATATTTATTCAAATGATTCCTCTATAATTTGTAAGGAATCCATAAATATAATCTATGTCTCTATTTCCCCTCAATGGCCTAAGAGACCAATCATTTATCTGGCTCCAACTAGTCCTCCTAAGAGAATTTTTTCTATTTAATAGTGATTCTCCTTGACCTTTCTAAGGCTCCCTCTTATAGAACGGTAGCCCATACTTATAATACTAGAAGGAATAAAGTAAATGTTGATCAACCTACTAGTTTACCACCTTCTCAACCAAGACTTCCTTCAACACCTAAACCTACAACTAAAGCACCTAATGATTATGATCTTGTCGAGCAACTTTGTGTTACTCTGGCTAAGATCTCATTGTGGGACTTGCTTTAGTCTGCACTGGTTTACCAAGGTATGCTTCAATAAGCCTTGCAAAAGATCCTCTTTCCTTCTACTAGGCCGATGGATGTTAATACGTTGATAGCTCATATTCATGCGAAGTCATCAAATATTACGTTCTATCCACAAGAACTCCCGCCTCAAGAAGTACAAAATTAAGTCGACCTTCTAATGATAATAGTCATAATTAACAATATCGTCCTTTGACATACTCTCATTGACATTGGTTTGACACTCAACGTAGGTAGCATTGATCTATTGCCTAAAGTTGAAATTGATTCAACTTCACTTGTAACGTCTTCTATTTTTATTCATGGGTTTGATAATGTCAAACGACAAGCCCTAGGAATTATAGTCTTACCTTTGAGGTTGGGGCCTATTACCATACCCACCCTTGTATATGTTATGTTACAAAAATTACCATATAATCTTCTTCTCGGTAGATCGTGGATTCACGCTATGTGTGCAATCTCATCTACCTTGCATAAATTTCATTCATAACAATCAAGTAGTCATAATCAAGGTTGACCTCGAGGACATACACTTATGTGATATGGCTACTACTAGTTAGGCTTCGATTGCACCTACTCTTAAAAATCGTATCCCTTCAATGTCTTCCAATATGTTGGTGTCTACTCCAACAGTACCCATTACAAAGGATACTCTTGAGGTAGATGTCCCTAAAGAAGATCCTTTTGAAGAAATAAATCCTAACTGTACCCCCTCTTCTTCTCAAGAGAATGAATTTCTTGGTGATGATTGGGGTTCTTTAAAATTTACAGAATCCTTCATTGGAGAAAATAAAGTCAACCCGATCCACTTGGACCTCTTCCGATAACATCATCCAAACCTATTATCAAAGATGATTATTCTTCTGCATCGCAAGATAATGTGAACATGAATTGTAATGCTCTTAATTTTTATCCTCCCCCTCTAAGGAAGATGATCACACTTTTGTAAAAGAGGCTAGTGTCGGTAGTCCTTTCAAGAAGGTTGATGGTGATCCCATAGAGGAGTATAATCCCCATTGCTGGAATAATGCTCTTTGTGAAAATCCTCCTCCTTCTCAATATTTGCAAACATCTTATGGACCTAATTTTAAACTTGTCTCTAAATATTGCTATGGGCATAAAGGTTGTGGGCGTAATGAGCAAGATATTTAGGTCCCTATAGAATGTGTACCTCATAAACATAATTTGGGGTTTGGTTGCTCGAATGAACAATCTAAACAGAATCATGGTTGAATGTTGACACATGATTTCCACTCAACCTCATTCTCTTGAAGTGATTCATCCTCCATTTTTTTCTATCTTCATGTCTTCTTCTTTTGAGCAGTAAAAATATTCTTTACAAGAGAAAGGGTTTCTTCATGCTCCTCATCCTCTATTTGAGCAAGAGAATATCTTGTTGAGTCTTCCCAAAGCCCACTTTATTACTCTTCCTCCTCTTACACATAATAAATTTCACAAGCATGATAAAACAAAACATCCTTACTATGCATATCATTGATTTCTTTCCATTCCACTAGTGAATGGAAGGCAAGTTGAAGGATAAAATACAACTTCGTGATTTTGGTTCCATCACTCTTCCAAATGTTAATATACTTGTCTCTTCTTCACATAACAAGTAATATTGAGGTCTTCCTCTATCTGGTTTGTTCTAAGCATCTTCTCATGAGGTTCTTACACCTCCCATCTATTATGTTGATGGTTGTTATGTGGCAGGTGTAGCTTTACTTTCTCATTTTCATTCATGGTTGTACACTATTGTGTGTAACCATACTCTCTCTATAGTAGTGACACAATAATATCTCACATGGTTCTCCTCCCTTGTATGCTAGGGGAAATGATAACTTGTTCTGGAGATGTATGTTCTTCTTAAGGATCCCTTCTCTTCTCTCTATCTTTCAATTGGAGGGTTCCTTTGAATGGGACCCTTGGTGTCTTGAAGGGTTCCCTACCGAAGGAACTCCCTTTGAAATATTTTCTCTAAAATTAATTATATGATCTGATATTCGATGTTAGCATGTATTGGTGTCATAAATCTTATATCTTGGTGCTTAGCTTGGGGGCAACCCAACTAGACCTATCTTATATCTTCGTGCCTAGCTTGGGGAAACCTGCCTAGACTTATCTTTTCTATGACTACCTTGCAACATAGTTTATAGTAGCCATAGGCTTATCTAATTAGTCTTTCTCTACAAGACCGAGAACCTGTAGAGCTCCTTTGTATCAAGCTTTCCTTGCAGGACCGAGCATCTATAAGGAAATTTCACATAAAAAACTTCAGGACCAACCACCTATAGAGTCTTTTCATGCTAGGCCCCATAGGATCAAGAACCTATGGTGTCCCCTCTATAGGACCAAGCACAGGTATAGAGTCTTTGTTCAACTTATGTATGACTGAGAACCCGTGGAGCCAATTCTATAGGACTGAGAATTTGTAGAGCCTTTGTTCAATTTTTCATAGGACCGAGTACCTATAGATCCATCTCTCTTCTCTTCAGATCTAGGTATATATCGGATCGAAGACCTACATTTTCTTCATCCTGAGTATATTCTTTCTCTTTCTTTGACATTGGTTGCTTCCCTATCTTTTGTATACATTCTTCTCTTGAAGAAATCAATTTACATTATTCTCTCCATGTAAGAATTCTTCTATGTTATTTCTTAATTTGGAGATGATGTAGAGTATTGTGACAACCTTATACATCAAAGTTGCTTTCACTTTACTAACTCAAATCTTGTTAGTTTGTCATGTGCATGTGTGTATGTGTTTTTATATGTTCTAACCTCATGATGTAATGGCTTTTTATGTTCTAACCTTGTTGTCTTGTACAAATTTTTCTTATCTAACATGTTTGTTTTGTAGGTCTTCAGTCTGGGGGCATACTTCCTCTGTTTAAAGGCTTATCTACTTCCTCTACAGTATCCTTTTGGCATGATGATGTTAATTATGTTTAGTATATTTCCTATTTCCATTAGTGTGCATATTAGTGTAGATTCATATTCCCACTAAAGTGGGGGCAAAATGTAATATCATCAAATTGCACCCCTTGCAATTTCACTTGCATTTTTGCATCCACTTTAGTGTCCACTCCCTTAGCACTTGTGTAGGCTCATTTTAGCCCTTGCATCAGCCTTTTCCCCTCTCATGATGCTCAAGACCCATTTTCAACAACTACCATCATGCATCAGCTTTGCATCAAACCTTATGATTTTCTCATTCTCATTGTTTTGTAGCTTGATTTTTCTAGACACTAGCACACCACATAGACGTTTGTGTTCCACGCTAGAGTCCCATGAAATTTTGATGTTCAAACAATCATTTATGAGTGCCTTGCCACTTTTCAACTACTTTTTTCAGTGGTAATGTCTCAAGATGCCTTGTAACGGCTCAGGAAGCTTCTTTTCCCTCATATTCTCTCTATTAAATCCATTCTTTTAATTCATTTGATCTCTCTAAATTCTCTTTAGCTTTTGGGTATTTTCTCTCTTCTCTTTCTTTGGCTCTCTCAAGCTTGCACAACTCTCTTGATTTCTACAACAACCTCAAGCTATCAAGTTACAACACTCTTTGCAACTCTCCTTGCTCTCGTAGCTTTGTCCCTCTCCTTGGCTTCCTCAGGCCTTGCAGGTGATATCTATCTTGTTCCTTGTATCTTTGAGAATCTTGCGATTTATCACGTCCCCTATCTATTGCATCTCTATTTCATGATACGGGTTCTCCTCCTTGAGTGGGGTTTTATTTTATCACCCTTGTATTCATTTCACTTTTTCTTATTATTTCTCTTTATCTATCTGGCTATCTGTGGAGGTGGGAACACTAAAACAGGGGTTTGACTGAGGCAAGCCCCTAAATAGCCCCAAAATGTTTCCTCAATCCTGTGTGTGTAAGCATTGAAGAAATTCATGTGCTAGAGGCTTCATTACTTAGCTTGTTGTAAGCATTTTCTTTCTTCTCTTTAGCTTTAACATTTACACTTTACTTTGTTTAGTTTACTTTAATCCTATTATATTTTGTTATTTTCCCACATTTTGGATGTTCTTAGTAATTAGACCATTAATAGTCACTTTTTAGTTTTTTTTTGTATATTCTCAATTTTTAGTTCATACGAGATGCTAGCGTGCCTTTGGGACTCCAGCGCATCGTTTTGGTGTTTGTGTGCCACATTGTCATCCTTGGCTGAAAAATTGCTATTTTTTCCCTAAGATGTCTGTGACCTACACATTTTGATTCTGAAACTCACTTTGTTCCTTGAGGTAGTTTAGGGAAGTTCGGGTTCTCCTCCTTGAGTGGGGTTTTATTTTATCACCCTTGTATTCATTTAACTTTTTCTTATTATTTCTCTTTATCTATCTGGCTATCTGTGGAGGTGGGAACACTAAAACAGGGGTTTGACTGAGGCAAGCCCCTAAATAGCCCCAAAATGTTTCCTCAATCCTGTGTGTGTAAGCATCGAAGAAATTCATGTGCTAGAGGCTTCATTACTTAGCTTGTTGTAAGCATTTTCTTTCTTCTCTTTAGCTTTAACATTTACACTTTACTTTGTTTAGTTTACTTTAATCCTATTATATTTTGTTATTTTCCCACATTTTGGAAGTTCTTAGTAATTAGACCATTAATAGTCACTTTTTAGTTTTTTTTTGTATATTCTCAATTTTTAGTTCATACGAGATGCTAGCGTGCCTCTGGGACTCCAGCGCATCGTGTTGGTGTCTATGTGCCACATTGTCATCCTTGGCTGAAAAATTGCTATTTTTTCCCTAAGATGTCTGTGACCTACGCATTTTGATTCTGAAACTCACTTTGTTCCTTGAGGTAGTTTAGGGAAGTTCGGGTTCTCCTCCTTGAGTGGGGTTTTATTTTATCACCCTTGTATTCATTTAACTTTTTCTTATTATTTCTCTTTATCTATCTGGCTATCTGTGGAGGTGGGAACACTAAAACAGGGGTTTGACTGAGGCAAGCCCCTAAATAGCCCCAAAATGTTTCCTCAATCCTGTGTGTGTAAGCATCGAAGAAATTCATGTGCTAGAGGCTTCATTACTTAGCTTGTTGTAAGCATTTTCTTTCTTCTCTTTAGCTTTAACATTTACACTTTACTTAGTTTAGTTTACTTTAATCCTATTATATTTTGTTATTTTCCCACATTTTGGAAGTTCTTAGTAATTAGACCATTAATAGTCACCTTTTAGTTTTTTTTTGTATATTCTCAATTTTTAGTTCATACGAGATGCTAAGTGCCTCTGGGACTCCAGTATCGTGTTGTGTCTGTGTGCCACATTGTCATCCTTGGTGAAAAATTGCTATTTTTTCCCTAAGATGTCTGTGACCCTACGCATTTTGATTCTGAAACTCACTTTGTTCCTTGAGGTAGTTTAGGGAAGTTGGTTCTCCTCCTTGAGTGGGTTTTATTTTATCACCCTTGTATTCATTTAACTTTTTCTTATTATTTCTCTTTATCTATCTGGCTATCTGTGGAGGTGGGAACACTAAACAGGGGTTTGACTGAGGCAAGCCCCTAAATAGCCCCAAAATGTTTCCTCAATCCTGTGTGTGTAAGCATCGAAGAAATTCATGTGCTAGAGGCTTCATTACTTAGCTTGTTGTAAGCATTTTCTTTCTTCTCTTTAGCTTTAACATTTACACTTTACTTTGTTTAGTTTACTTTAATCCTATTATATTTTGTTATTTTCCCACATTTTGGAAGTTCTTAGTAATTAGACCATTAATAGTCACTTTTTAGTTTTTTTTTGTATATTCTCAATTTTTAGTTCATACGAGATGCTAGCGTGCCTCTGGGACTCCAGCGCATCGTGTTGGTGTCTATGTGCCACATTGTCATCCTTGGCTGAAAAATTGCTATTTTTTCCCTAAGATGTCTGTGACCTACGCATTTTGATTCTGAAACTCACTTTGTTCCTTGAGGTAGTTTAGGGAAGTTCGGGTTCTCCTCCTTGAGTGGGGTTTTATTTTATCACCCTTGTATTCATTTAACTTTTTCTTATTATTTCTCTTTATCTATCTGGCTATCTGTGGAGGTGGGAACACTAAAACAGGGGTTTGACTGAGGCAAGCCCCTAAATAGCCCCAAAATGTTTCCTCAATCATGTGTGTGTAAGAATCGAAGAAATTCATGTGCTAGAGGCTTCATTACTTAGCTTGTTGTAAGCATTTTCTTTCTTCTCTTTAGCTTTAACATTTACACTTTACTTAGTTTAGTTTACTTTAATCCTATTATATTTTGTTATTTTCCCACATTTTGGAAGTTCTTAGTAATTAGACCATTAATAGTCACCTTTTAGTTTTTTTTTGTATATTCTCAATTTTTAGTTCATACGAGATGCTAGCGTGCCTCTGGGACTCCAGCGCATCGTGTTGGTGTCTGTGTGCCACATTGTCATCCTTGGCTGAAAAATTGCTATTTTTTCCCTAAGATGTCTGTGACCTACGCATTTTGATTTTGAAACTCACTTTGTTCCTTGAGGTAGTTTAGGGAAGTTCATTCCTTGGGACCCTCTTGAGAATAAAGAGACTCGTGAGTAGTGAATCCTCCTTCTCTACAGGTAGATAACCTCTAAGGTATCTCTAGCCTTTTTCTTGGTTTATGTAGTTTGTAACACAAGTTGATGAATAATTTACTATTATTTATTTTAGTAGTTGGAACTCTATTTTTGATAATTTCTTTAGTATGGTGTTTATATAATTTACATAAAATATGTCCTTGTATGAGTTGTTTGGAAATCAATCTAGAAAACAAAAACAAAGAAAAACAAAAAGAATCAGGGGAAACCATTAGAGTGGTATCAGAACTGAAATTAATCTTGCAAGCCAGTGGGTAATGAACCTCTATAAGATTAGTGATAAAGAAAGAAAATATATTGAAAGACTAAGGAAATGAGAGGAGGATTTGTGGGAGAATTTTCCTTTAGAGATGGAAGAGAAACACTTTAAGACCCACTCAATAGAATCAACAAACTTAGAAAATATGGGTGATAGGGGTGAAAGGGTAGATAGGTAACATGTAGAACTCGATAGTGTGATTCTTATTTTAGATGTTGTGGTTAGGGAACAAGAGATAGCAACACAACATGCAGAAGAAACCAATCAAAATCTAGCATAGGTGGTTGAGGGGTTAGCTCACTTGGGAGGAGACAACAAAGGCAATAATGGACAAGGAGATGGTTTGGGTCAATGTAGAGCATAAAATCAACACCAAAGAGGAGCCATGGCTATAATTCTCATGCTAACTTTTCCACCTAGAGTAGAACCCAAAATAGAGCATGAGCTCACACTGATTGAAATGTAAGATCAACTTAGATAGGATTGGATTCATGCAAGTCTAGGATTTTAGCATGACATATCTCTTCAAGATTATATGGATGTCAATATGAGGCACATTCCCAACAAGGGCCATAGAGAGCATCATAATGACTTGCAAAATAAATTTGGGAAACTTAGCCTTCCTTATTTTGACAAGTTGGGTAAGACTTTAGTGAGAGCATGGATTGAAAAAATGGATGCATACTTCAATCTAAACTCCATGCCTAGAGAAGAATCCATAACATATGCTTCTATAAACCTTGATGGAGTTGTGGCATCATGGGATGATCACAGTGGGGCATGATCAAATTAAATATTATACAAATTTTACTAAGAGACTCATAGAGAGGTTTGATAAGAACAATCCAAAACTTCATTTTAAGCAGTTGGCTCAGTTGAGACAATGGGTTTTGGTGGATGCTTATGTTGCTAATTTTTAGAGGTTTTTAGTCTTAGTGATAGATATACTGAGAGGAAGCTCATTGTTCTTTTTATAGAAGGGTTATCTAATCCCTTGAGGGGATGGATTAAGGTGTTCAACCCACCTTCTCTACAAGAGGCCATCAAGAAAGCTAGAGACATAGAGTCTTCCACTTTAAAGAGAGAATTTCAATCAAAAGGATTTTTACATAAGAAAGACAAAGGTAAAAAAACATTTCTCAAAAGACTCCAATCAACCAAAGAAATCAGTCATGAGAATTGACAGTGAGACACTTAATGACTTAAGTTATCTAAGAATTTATGCTTCACATGTAAAGAACCTTGGCCACCAAGATATAGATGTGCAACCAAATAGAAGGTGCATCAAATAAAATACTATTTAGCAAAGGAATATTCATCAAAAGAATTATACTTGCAATCTAATTTAGGGGAAAATGAATTGGAGACCCAGGTCTCTAGAAGAGGTTGAAAAGGAAGAAGGGAATAATGGAAAGCTTGCCCAATTACATAGTTTCCAAATGATGAGTCCTTGTGCATTAGAGGGGTGCTTAATGGAAATTAGTTAGTTGTTTTGATTGACATGAGAGATACACATAATTTCATTCATGAGGGACTAGTAGCACACAGAGGACTTCAAACTCAGAAGGTTGATGGAAATAGATGGTTTCATAATTAATTACACTAAGATGGTCCCATAGCTGAGTTTGAAATTAGGGAACTATTAATTCAAGGATGACTCTATGTCGTGATAATTGGAGATATAGATGTAGTGATGGGGATACAATGGTTTTGATCACTTGGGGGGATCACTCTTAATTTTTAGACCATGGAGTTAAAATTTAGATCAAACAGCAGGAATGTGGTCTTGAGAGGTATGTCGAATGGAGGACTTTGGGTAGTCCCTTTCAAACCTATGGAGAAGCTATTTAGATATGATAAATTTGAGCGAGAAATGGAGTGTGTGGTTATTCCTACAGTTACAAAGGAGGTGAAGGGGTCCTATCCACCAAGCATTCAAGCTTTTCTTTCTAAGCCAAGCAAAGTATTATGTAGTATTCCTCTAGGATTACCTCTTGATAGAGGCATTGATCACATGATTGAGTTAAAGAGGAGGGGCCTAAACCAATGATCACCACACCCTACAAACATCCTAAGTGGCACAAGGATGAGATAGAGATAGCTATTAAGGAGCTTTTGGATATGGGGAACATTAGACCGAATAAGATTCCATTCACTTCTTTGATAGTGTTAGTTAAGAAGAGTAATGGGACCTTGTGCATGTGTATTAATTACATGGATTTTCATAAGAAAGAAATCAAAAACAGGTACCCCATTCCACACATATATAAGCTCATTGATGAGCTACATGAAGCGGTCTATTTTTCAAAAATAGACTTGAGATTTGATTATCACCAAATTAGGGTCAAAGAAGAGGACATAGAGAAAACCACATTCATATGTCATGTTGGCCATTATGAGTTTCATGTCATGCCTTTTGGTTCAAAAAATGCACAAGTACTATGTTATAATATTGCATGAACAGGGTGTTCACTAAGAAACTACACAAGTTTGTCTTGATTTTCTTCGATGACATTCTTATTTTCAGCATGTCATGGGAAGGGAACTTAAGACACTTGGATAAGGTTGTGGGAATTCTTGAGAGTGAATCACTACTTTCTAAGGAATCCAAGTGTGAGTTTGGGATGACTAAATTATTATACCTCAGGCACATAATTAGCACTAATGGAGTTTGTATAGATCTTGAGAAAATAAAAGCTATACTGTATTGGGATCCACCTACTAATATTACCTACTTGAAGGTTTTTTTAGGCTATCTAGGTTCTACAAGAGGTTTGTAAAAGGAAATTCACAAGTATCTACCCCACTTATAGATATGACTAAAAAAGGAGCCTTCTTTTGGTCTGAATCAACGTAACAATCTTTCAACCACTTCAACAATTGATGAGTTCAAGTAAATTATATTAGCTATTTTAGATTTCTAAACCATTTGAGCTTGAATATGATGCTTCAGGTGATGGTATTAGGGCTATCCTCATAGAAAATAAACATCTAGTTTTATATGAGAGTATAAAGTTGAGAGGAAGTAAGAGAAGTTACTCCATCTATGACAAGGAGATGTTAGTCATAGTGCATGCTTTAGCCAAATTCAGGAAATATCTTGTTCGAGTGAATTTTATTGTTAAAAATAATCACAATAGTCTTAAATACTTCCTAAATAAAAAATATCTTAATGATAGGCATAAAAAATGGGTTAGAAAACTCAAAGCCTATGATTTTGACATTGAATATGTCAAGGGAAAGAGGAACATAGTGACCTAGTTGCATTGTAAAGAAGGACACATTTGTGTTCATTATTAGGGATAACAACAGATTAGAAGGAAAAATTGCAAGATGATTGTGCAAAGAATGTGCTTGCCAATATCATTTTAGATGGCTCATTATAGGATAAGAGGTACAAGGTAAGAGATGGTCTCATTTTCTAAAAGGAAATACTAATGTTAGTCCCTGAATCTAAGATAAGAGTGCAGATTATTAATAATTTTCATGAAATTCCTATGGTTGTTCATCTTGGTTTTTACAAAACATAGAGGAAGATCCATGAGAGATTCTCATGGAAAGGAATGAAGGAGTAAATTACTAAGTATGTTCGTGAGTGCCAAGTGTGTGAACAAAATAAAAATGAACATACTTACCATGCTGGTCTATTGTAGTCCTTACCTATTCCTACTCATAAGTGGGTGTTGGTTCATTTTTCTTGCAACCTTCAACCCTAAGGAGAAACACAATTCCTAAACTAGGGGATTAAAGATTCAAGAGAAGGAATCTACACTATCAATGGAATGAAGACAAGAAAAGCTAACGAACAAGGCTCTGAAAGCCTTCTGCACTTTGAGCTCCACAGGACTTAGGAGGGTGTTCCTAATTGTAGGTCCAATGTATGATAAACTTATGCCAAGAAAAAAACTAGAGACCTGTGAAAGTGGATAGTTCTCATATATATGAGTAATGGGTATGGTGCAGGAGCACCCCATAGTTCATCTAGGAAAGTTGTCTAGAAGGTTTTTGATTTGGAAATTTGTCTAGGTCCAAATGTAGCAATCTCTTTGTATTTCTTGAGTTTGTGCCTTAGAGGCATTTGAGAACATGTAATGTGTTAGTGAAGGTCATGTTGACCATTTGTTAGATTGAAGTTTGTCTACAAGGATGGTTTAAGACCTTTGTAAACCTTCTTAGGTGTTAGTTTCTTTAAAATGTTGCAAATAAGGCCTATTGGAAATCACACAAGCGGCCATGGAGTAGTTAGGATCGAGCTTAACTGATTTAGAAACCTATATATGGTGTGCCTCGACTTGAAAGGAAGGTTGGAAGTTTTTGCAATATTGAAAATTCATGAATACAAGTGAGGACAATGAGAAGGTTCTGTAAATTATGTGTTTTGTTTTGAATTTGTGTGATCAGGAGTGATCATGGCACTGTGAGTAGATGTAGAATGAAGTGTAGTTGTGCTTAAAGTTTTGTGTGGTAGTATTTAGTCAGTGTGTTCAATTTTAAGGCGTGCTTTGTAGTTAGTTTGTTTCTTTTAAGTTGTTGTTATGACTGGAAGACTGTAATTAATGAAGGTTTAGTTACATTCCCACTATAATTTGTGTACAGGCCCTTGGGAACTGTGACTAGGCTCCATGTATGTAAATAGGTTAGGGTTAGGAGTGGTTAGGAGTTAAGCAATCATAGAGAAAGTCTTCTCCTAGGCAAGCTTGATAGTGCCCGGGCAGGAAAGACAAGAAGTGCAAAGCACTTGGTTTGCAGGGGTGACTTTTCCCTTTCAAGTCAAGGTGTGGAGAGGTAGATAGATGCCTTGCAAAGACTTGGCATGAAGGAGGAGGCTTCACCAGTCCATTTGGAGGGAGAACAAACTGATAGTTTGCTATGTGGTCAGGAGATGGCTTTAAAAGGCCTAATTTGCTAAATGGAGGGTTATGGTTGTGTACTATCAGTTGAGGATTAAGGCCTCTGGAGTCTTTGAGGGATAGACATAAGGAACAACAAACCAAAGGAGAAATTTTGTGTTATTTGGAAAATTTAGGAGAGTTAACCTCTTTCCTCGGAGAAGAAGACCTAATTGGAGAGCCTAGAACTAGTGGACTAAAACCCTAGATGAGGTTTGGTGAAAGCGATGGCCAAAGGAAGTAAGGTGGACTCCCTAGAACCATGTTGTGATGGTGTGAACCTATTGGAAGCATCCCTACACCCCTGCAAAGATCAAATTGAGTGTTGAGTATAGTTTAGCCTTTAGGGTGGATTAAGGGCTAAGGAAGAGTTAGAGGCATTGCACCAAGATTGACTTGGTAGGCCGAATTTGTCATGATAGCTGGGTTGGCAAGGTGAACCAGGGGAAACTAGACAAGCAATAGGTCCTACAGGTTAAGGTGGTAGAGTGTGTCACCACAAAGGGTTTCCAAGTAAGATCCAGGGAATTGAACAGTGATTGTTCCATCCAACCCTACCCTATCAGGGTATTTTATATTCTACTAGGTTCAAGCATAATCCCATTTGTATTGAACATTGTTGAGAACACATAACTTAGATATATTCATCTCAAACACATAGAGGTTTAATAGATAAAATTCTCTCAAATTTAGACTCTATACTCTTTCAAATACCATGAAGATACCTCTATGTCCTCTTTGATCTCTTTGATCTCTGCCTTTGCCTCTACTCTTAGAAGCCTGATCATGTTTCCTCTTGCTTCTTTCCGCAATCTTAAGAGCTAATTGGTAACATTGGTGTACTATCTTAGGACTTAGAAGAGTCATCTCCTCCTGAATGTTCCACTTCAAGTCGTTAAGATACCTAGCCACCTTGAGACTTTCATCTTCTAAGACATTAGACCTCATACAAAGTTTTCAAAACTCCTTAGTGTAAGTGTTCACATCTTGGTCTCTTTGCCTCAATATTTGTCTTTTCTTATGTAACTGAATCTCATAATCATTCGGTATGTATGCTTCTCTTACTTTTGCCACCATACCCTTCCAAGTTGAAATAGGCTTCTTGCCTTCCTTCTCCCTCTCTGTTTGAATGAATTTCCACCATGTATGTCAGACCTTTGTGGTGACACACTCCACCACCTTAACCTATAGGACCTATTGCTTGTCTAGGTTCCCCTGGTTCACCTTGCAAAACCCACCTATCATGACAAATTCGGCCTACCAAGTCAATCTTTGTGCAATGCCTCTAACTCTTCCTTAGCCCTTAATCCACCCTAAAGGCTAACCTATACTCAACACTCAATTTGATCTTTGTAGGGTTGTGGGGATGCTTCCAATAGGTTCACACCATCACAACATGGTTCTAGGGAGTCCACCTTACTTCCTTTGGCCATCGCTTTCACCAAACCCTCATCTAGGGTTTTAGTCCACTAGTTCTAGGCTCTCCAATTAGGTCTTCTTCTCCGAGGAAAGAGGTTAACTCTCCTAAATTTTCCAAAGAACATAGAAGTTCTCCTTTGGTTTCATGGTCCTTATGTCTATCCGTCAAAGACTTCAGAGGCCTTAATCCTCAACTGACCGTACACATCCATAAGCCTCCATTTAGCAAATTAGGCCTTTTTTAAGCCATCTCCTGACCACACAACAAACTGTCAGTTTGTTCTCCCTCCAAATGGACTGGTGAAGCCTCCTCCTTCATTCCAAGTCTTTGCAAGGCATCTATCTACCTCTCCACACTGTGACTTGATAGGGAAAGGTCACCCCTACAAACCAAGTGCTTTGCACTTCTTTTCTTTCCTAGACGGGCACTGTCAAGCTCGCCTAGGAGAAGACTTTATCCATGATTCCTTGACTCCTAACCACTCCTAACCCTAACCTATTTACAAAA